>MU628551.1:0-71239 GCA_025688805.1 Aspergillus egyptiacus | reverse complement strand
AAAAAAAAAAAAAAGAAAAGAAAAAAAAGAAAAAAAAAAGTGGAGATCCAGTATTTGTACCTGCTGTAGTCCCATCATCCATTCACCCATCTCTGTGGCTCCGATTCCCTTACTTGATCCTGTAGCTGCGAGCAGCAGGTCTGGTTGATCGACGATCAAAAGAACCTCCGGCTCCTCTCCGTCTTCGATCGGTGTCGACTCCTTCAACTGGTTTATGACCAATGCGATATCATTCTCTAACGAATCTAATGCTGCTATCCCGTTTCCTGAGAGGTGCAGTCGCTTCACCGGGCCAACTTCCCGAGGAACCTGATTCAGAGAGTCAACACCACTGGCAGCCGCGGGTCCTGGCTGGCGTAGTCGCTGGGGAGCAGGGCCGGGTTGTGATCGTATAGGGAGTGTTGTTCGAGCGGGGATGCCAGCCCCGGCGTATTGGGGATGGGTGAGCGATGGTTGTGCAGTGCCTGCCGGGGTGCTAAATAGTTCAGAAAGTCCGTCGACAAATGCAAATTGTCGCTTTTCTGTTAGACGCGCTAGATCCAACCCCTGGGATAATTAGTGATCTGATCGCCTTTCCCACCACAGTAAGGGAGGCTCAATTGCTGGGGGAAAAAAAGCCAGGCCCATACCAATCTTTTCGCTTCTGACCTCCAAAACTCCCATCCTCGCAGAAAGCTCACAAACGCCACTTTCCTCTTTCTCCCAGCCTCGACGCCAGAAATCTCATGCCCCACGCCGGAGGCAGGTAATGCAGCCAAGGCAGCATATAAGAATCGCAAAACCAACCAGTTTCCTGTGGCTCCTAGAACAGATGACACGACTGTGAGCGACGACTGAGGGCATGATAGATATGGCACGAGAAGGTGGGGGAGGGGCGGTTGGCTGGGCATGACTGCAAGTTGAGGAATTGGACCCTTAAATTTCAGAATCAATGTATAGGTAGGTAGGGGTATCCAGATGGCCCAATTGCGACTTCAGGAAACAGTACTTAATAGGTAGTATGCGTAGATTAAAGTTCCGACTCAGATCTGTGCTAGGTACAACCATCGAGTCCTGTCCATATATTTTTGCGCCCCCAGCTTAGCTAAATGACGTCCGGGTTTTGAAAATTGCACACATTGTTTCTGTGTGATTGGTCGATGATTGTTCCTGAGGAGGGGTCGGGTCCACTAAGGTAGGTATAGAAATCTGGAATCTAGATGCCCCGCCCTTAAGGCACCGAGTTCTATCAACACGGTCTGGTCTACCTGCTACAAGGCGGACTATAGTAGTGAATGATATAGCTAGAGTACTCTCGTCTGTCATAGACCGGGCCACATGCTGTTATAACTGATGACATGGGCATTAGTCATATCTGCGGTCGCTGATAAGTCTGACCAGTGTGAGAAGAATCAGCTGGAGATGGCAGGGCTCCCACAGCCCGCTTGCGCGTTAGACCCGCGACTCAACAGACAGTATGGTCTGGCCCTGTAGAGGTGAATACTCAAATCCATTCGAGATGCTCTCCTTGTTCTAGTACAGGGTGGCCCTGCGATAATAAAAGGAACTGCTGCGAAGAAAATTTCCAGTCACGTGACAATATCCCTCCACACTCGGCCATCCTTCCTCTTTCTTCGGTTCTTCGTTCCTGAAAAGACGTTCACTCTTCTACGACTCCATTCTTAGTCTCTCATGGCTTCATGATCTGCATCTGTTCTTGATGCACTTTCTATCTATTATTACTCCTTGACTCCTAGGAGTGTATTCAGTCCTTCCAGCCGATCGTGAGTTCGCCCCATACCACCTTACTGTATAACCCCACTGCACCCCTCGTCCCTCGAGGCCAACCAAGTTCGTGCATGTCAAGAGGCCATATAACTCCGCCCTGATCCAATCTCTTTTCATTTAAATATTGCTTTATCAATTCATATTTCTCAACCCACTGCATATAGCATGGACATTCATTTTGAAGATTGATGTACGTTAAGGTTCTGTTTGTATCTCTGCTCTACTGGGGACTGTCAGTTGGTCCTGGGTATCTACTTCGCAATTCCCGGCAGTTATCCCTCACCCCACTGACAACCAATCCTCAGATGGTCTCAGTACTCTATGATTATCAACGACCGCGAAAAATCTGGTGTCGAAAAACAAGATAAATATGGCTAGCACTCGCGATTCCCATTCCTATGCAGTAAGTTCGCTCAATACCATTAGGAAACTGGCTCTAACTGTATACCATTCTTAGTGTGACGAGTGTCGCCTACGCAAGTCCAAGGTAAGAGTCGCTCCTGTGATTACCCCTTATACCCCGAAACTGACGGTAATTAGTGCTCAAAAGAGAGACCTACTTGCGCGCAATGCAAGCAGTTGAACAAAGAATGCAACTATAGCCCGAAGATCACCAGGAGCCCGCTAACGCGGCAGTAAGTCCTGCATTTTGATGTCTGATCAACGCCACAGTACTGATCTCTGTCCAGACACCTAACCTACGTGGAAGAGCGCTTGCAGGCATTCGAGGCAGCTTTAGGCAGGCTATTTCCCGGAGGTGATTTGGATGCTACAGTCCGCTCTCTTTTACATGACCAAGAGTCGCTCCCAAAAACCAGCTCCACTTCGAAGTCGTCCTCTAGACAGTCAACGCCTGCAAAGGCCGAAGCAGGACGACATGAGCCGGCGCCAGAAACTCTGCCCCAGCAGGCCGATGGGTTCGACTGGGCGGAGAACAGGATTACGCTCGGCGACTTAACTGACGGGATGGCAGCCTTATCTATCAAACCAGAGGGCGCTGGTTATTTCGGTACGCTGCTCTCCTTTTGCATTTCCCTCTTACCGGTCGCTTACGGTTCCTTTCCAGGTGCATCTTCGAGCGTTGTACCACTCCGGGCCTTGCTCAAGCATGGCTTCGACCTCAACATACCACCTGGTACCTCGAAACCCGCAGATAGCTCTGACAATTCAGACAGGATTCCTCTGAAATCACAACTTTTAAACATTGCGCCATCTGGTGTTGTCGAGCAAGCGTTCATGGATGCGTTCTTTCTCAATTACCATACAAGTTATCCTTTTGTTCACGAGGCCACTTTTAGGGCACAATTTCACGAACAGCTTCCTCGGCCTCATGGGCCAGCATGGCAGGTTCTATTGAATACAATCCTCGCCCTAGGGGCTTGGTGCATCGGCGACGATAATTCTGACCTGGATATCACATTCTACCAAGAAGCCAGAAGCCGATTACAGAGAATGTCTGTGTTCGAGGCCGGTAATCTTACCCTCGTCCAGGCTTTGCTGTTCTTGAGTAACTATGCGCAAAAGAGGAACAAGCCGAACACGGGTTGGAACTTTCTGGGACTGGCTGTCAGAATGTCTATGAGTCTCGGATTGCATAAGGAGTTTCATGGATGGAAGATCAGCCTTCTGCAACGGGAAATTCGCAGGAGACTTTGGTGGGGTGTTTATATCTTTGATAGTGGTGCTGCAAAGACTTTTGGTCGTCCTATCCTTCTACCAGAGGACAGTGTCATGGATGTGAAGCATGTTCTGAACATTCATGACGAAGCTCTTACAACAACAACCACAGCTCTCCCTCCCGATGTTAATGAGCCAACGCTATACTCGGGAATGATAGCACAGGCAAAATTCCACATGCTAACAAACAGTGTCTATCAACGCCTTATCTCCAGTCCAAGCCCGACCCCTGAGGAGACTCTAAGCCTCGAGAAGCCGATGGAAGAATGGTACAATGGCCTGCCCGACTATATCAAACAGCCAGAACTCAGTTCCGTATCAGACAATTTTGCACTAGTCCGCAATCGACTACTGTGGCGCGATTGGAATCTGAGAATCCTGATCTACCGTCCAATTCTTCTACGATGGGCGTCCAGAAGATGGACTCCGAATACGTCAACCGAGCCAGAAGACCCTTTCGAAGCCGATTGCAGGATGCTCTGTCTTCGGAATGCAAGGCTAACTATTTCTTCGATTGCCGATTTTGTGAATAATCACCTCGTTACTAGACTTGGTGCCTGGTATATTCTGTATGCACCACCAGATCAATCTCTTTGTGTACTCGATGAAAAAGGCCTGCTAACTTTTTTTTCTTTGCGGTAGTTACTTTCTTTTTCAAGCTGGATTGATTCCCACAATCCTCTTGATGACTGATCCGACCAGTGTGGACGCTCCCACCTGGCTCCAGGAAATAGAATCCACCAAAACACTTTTGTTATATCCCTCACTAAGCAACAATCATCTTGCTGGCCGCTGTCTCGACGTGCTCAATCGCCTTACTTCCCCTGTGTATTCCACCACTCCAACCTCATCCAGCGGATCAGTGGGGGGGCCTCAGGGTCATCAACAGCCGCAAACGATATTCATGCCCTTTGCAGACCAACTATTCAGCGATCCAACGTTAGGTAGCATGTTCCCTGGTGTTGAACAGGAACTAAACCTCGGCGCGGGAATGGACTTCTCCGAATGGGTGAATTACGCACCAACACCTCAGTGAACGCACGCTGGAGGAAGCAATGCAACGCACAATACAAGATCACGCGTTGCTGTTCTCGAAGAGCTCGGAATAAGAGGGAACGGTATTATAGCACGCTTTGAGACACGGTAATTACAGGGCTTATGACTATCTCTATCCGCCCTACCTTTCTCGCACGCTCAGTCTGGAGCTAAAACAACGCTCTTAACTCCCTTCTTCTTATCACAGATGCTGAAGAAAACCGAACGATTAAAGACCGGAGCGACCAGCAGATTCACGGGTAATTTACATAGATATAAATACCTCTTTTCCTACAGATCCAGGTACAAGGACAATATTCGTCCATCGATTGGACCCAACTATGGCTCGAGCAGATCCCGACAGTACTCGGTATCCCTCAGTTCTCGTCGCCTCTCTTGAAAAATTCAAGGCGCCTCAGGTATCTGGATTAGTGTCTTACCTCCAGACACCTTTTTTCCTACATCAGTCCAATGTGGATTGTATCTACTTTTCTATTATTTCTCGGTGTTCTACAATGGCTCTCCTGTGGTCGGACCCTAATTGCAGGCGAAGAGACCATCCGTAAGTATATACGATTCTACATAGACATCATAACCCAACCAGAACAGCATAATATGGACATCTGGATCGTAGCCTGGTGTACAATAATTTTTAGAGGGAATGAAATTCAGCGTTACTACTGTCAGTATAGTTTTCAGCTCTCATTGAGCTTCGGCTTGTGGCTTCTTATACCGCAAGTGCCTACGAAGGAAAACTACCGTGCAGTGAAGAACCTTGGAAGTCTTATTAGAAATACGGCCCAGTTTGGTTTTTCGCAACTCGACCGGGCTCAAGTCTCGCTCATACCTATGCAAAGGTCGCTAACGCTAATATATCGGATGAGAAAAAAGCAATTAGTAACAGAGAAGACAACAGTGACCCGAGCAACAAATTATCTTTGGGTATCGCCGCCAGGGCAAGGGAACGTCGGTGACATAAACGAAACCTTCATCATAGCAGGTTTCCTCACCAGGTTGTAATTCATATCGTGATCATACACTTCATCTGTCATAGAAAAGTATCGCTGGAAAGAGCGGCAAATGTGTCGATTCTACTCCCCACGGTTGTCTCGCTTGACTTATCTGCGGGATTCGTGGGGTTCCCAGTGAATCGGTTCGAAATCCGAATTCTGAAAATGGGCTTGGTTGTAAGGAGAACTAGTAGTGTGTTAATCACTTTTTTCAAGCAGATAAGGGGGCATACAGCATACTTCTTGAACGGTGGAGTCACTGGAAGTGAATGGCTCAGGTTAGATTTCATGGCAAGCGGGTTTAACCGAATCTGGACCCCATCATTTGAGCGAGGGGGCAATGAACTCATGTCAGGATGCGGTTCGGTTAACCTGATTTGAGGCGACGGAGAGGTGATAGGAGGCGGGGGTGCCGGTGTGTGCACAGGAGGCTGATAGACTTCCTGCGGTGGTGAGACTCGATAGGGGTCGGAGGGAGGCTGGGACATTGAAGGTGCAAAGCCAAACGGCGCGTCCATCATCAAGTTTGGAATGGCCATCAAGCCGGCATTCACGTCAAACGAGAGGTCACTAGTATTCCAGGGCGTGTAATCGGAGGACATTGCGTATTGGAGGTTGACTATGGGCTGCATATTGACAGTTGGCTCTGGCTGATAAAGTAGGTCATAGTGGCCCCTGTGTTGCCCAGGTTAGCGACGACACCCCAAAAGGCAAAGTTCAGGACGATCTTACGGCCTGTAGAGCAATCGAATAGCACCAACCCCTTGTCGAGTTTGTGAGAGTGGGTGTAGATTCACGGAATCGCCTTGGCTGCGGTCAAGGTAGAGAATTTCCACTGCCAATCCGGATCCCTCGATCACACCATCAACCAATGCTTGCAGACCGAGCTCATCGATCTCTGACTTAACTGTCTCTATCCGCGTCGCGCAGTACTGATCCACCGTCATCGACAACAAGAAATTTTGGTACCGGTGAGGATTGAGTTTCATCCAAGCACTCGCCAAAAGCTGTAACGATTCACACAACAATGTCAGTTGTGTGAAGTCTTGACGTCTGGAATACAGAAGAGAGAAAACGTCTGACGATTCTCATGGGGCACACTAACTCTGAAATGGGTGATGATCGCATTTGAGCCATACTCATCATTGAATAAGTCAACCAGGAAGGAGTCGTCGCGCACGCCTTGTTCAATCGCGGCCAAGATTTTCGCAAACACCTCGGTGGTTGCTTCCACAAAACCGTCATATAGATATTCCTCCTGCCCGACTTGGTCGAGAAGGGTATTCAGCGACTTGATCCGTACCAGCTCGCTTTGTACTCGTTGAGCGTCACGAAGGTTGAAGAGAATCTCGAAGAAACCGAAGGCGACCGCTAAATGGGGTAAGCTTCCAATCCTCTTGACGGGTTGTTTGGCCGGTTACCTCTCCAGCCACAGTTCCCATCTCCTTTCATAATACGCAACTGCGGATGTGTCACAGCAAGGGCCTGGGGACAAGAATATCAGCAACATTTTGACACTCGCATTTCTCAAGTGACGCATACACTGGTTTTCGTGGCGAAAACAGGGTCGGCATTAGCGTACTCCATCGCTATGATATTAGTTGACTGCTTCTGAGAGACGAGCGGACCCTGTTCGTGGTGTCAACTCAGAACCATGTCCACAGTCAGGCCATTGTTGTCTCCTACCGGAAGCTCGGGCTCGAACTTGTTGGAGAGCTCCTGGTACCGCTCCATCTCCTCGGGGGACAGTGGGGTCATATTGAAGGTAGCCGGATGGTGACTGTAAAGGCCACCTGAAAACTGGGAGATTCCGCGGCCAAGAAAGGTAGATGATGAGATTGACTGAGGAAAGAAACCCTGGATAGAATCTTCCCTGCGCGGAAAGTGAGGCAGAGGATCGAAACGATTCCTAGGCAGATCCGATAAGGACATGGCCCAAGCTGCGACCAAGGCTCAAGGTCGTTCGGGAGGCGGTCGATGCCGGGACAAAGGTGGGGAAGGGGCGAGCTAGCTGTATCACACCAAGAACATTGTCCGCAAAAGAAAAAAAGACACCGTCTTATCACTCCGAATCTCCCATTCGACTTTGGATTCCGTGATGGAGGTCACGAGGAGCTGTCAGTCCGTTGTAGCGAGGCAGGAAATCTCTGTGAAAACTTCTGAGAAGCCTTAGCAACCCACCATGAAGGGCAGTGTGGGTAGGTATAGTGAGGGACGTAGTAGGTATGATGGATAGGTAGACCTCGCAAGCAACCATATGTCCATCGAGCAGAACAGTCGCCCACAGGTTAAGAAGAGGCAGCAGGAATTGGGCCAAGAAGAGGAGATCCAAGGCCAGTCTGGTTTGTATCCGGCATGTGACGCAGCAGGTGACCTTCTACTGGTACCTAAGGTACCTTATTCCCTGGAGACCGGAGAGGCACTTACAGTGGGGGAAAGCACGGAGAAAGTCGCAGCGATGCTCAGCCAAAGTCGCAGAGACAAGGGGGAGCAAGAAGCGAAGAACAAGCAAAGAACAGGGATTCAAGGCAACTTAATAAGGTGCTGGGGAGAAGCTTTTGCGCGGGGTCGAGAGAGGGCGAATGATCCCACGGATTCTTGCTATTAATATTCTTATTATTGTCAGAGTATCTAGCAGATCGCGCCCCGATCGCTTCTGGGAGACTTTCATTCTGCGGAATTCTCGGCCGTTGACCAGTGAAATCCTGTTGCTGTCGGTGCTCAGACTCCCTCGAGTATGTACAATTATAATCCGCATCCTTGGGGGTTAACGGTCCAATTCGTAATCATGGTGACTGTCAGGCTGTCCCGTTCTTATTATTGCATGCTGCAGTCCAGAGCGACCACATGTCCTGGCCGCAGCAACGTCCCTCGACTGGGTTGATTATCTGCAGCTACCGCACTAGTACGAGACACTGCGAGGAAGAGAGATGGCTGGCTTTCAACCATTCTGGCGCTAAGAACCATCAAAGAAGGAGGGATTCTTGTCTCGCTCGTCCGTCCCATACGACTGGCTGGTCTTGTCTTGTCATTATCGTTTTTTAGGCTATTTCTTCCAAGCTGACTTCCTTCTCCGACTCCAATCTGGCTGCAGTTCACTACGAACCGACTTGCATGCAGCAACAACATTTACAAGAGGTGGGGGGGAGGACGGGACTCCAAGCCACCATCCCAGGAATCGGCGTTGACGCTTTCTCTGGTTGCTTTGCTTTCCCTGTCTGCATCAATTTGTTGGAACAAATAAAAGTTTTGATTGACACCATCAACTACTCCTATGTACTCGGTCGAAGGCCCTGAACGAAAGTCGTCTCCTCTTGCTTGGACCGCATCGGACATCCTTCGTTTCCAGCTGCACTGCACCTACGACGACACTGTACGCCTTAAAGTAACCACTGGATTTCTTGTCGCGCTCATGCAGATGACGAATTGAAGGACCACTGACGCCGAGTTAGGGGGCTGACTAGACCCCGTTACAGTCATACTCAACCTCGCTCAGCAAAGGATTAGTCTACCACATGCCCTAGCAAACTATCACTCATCAGTCGATCATAATTCTTGACGGAGGCCAGGGTCCGATCTACATCTATATCAGGCTCAAGTATATTGAAGGGATCAGACCGCCGCCATTGGTGGCGCTGTCTCTGGACCGTTCTGCTGGGTAACTCTACCTTCTTTTCGGTCTTCGTGGGCACCAGGCTGCCAGTCCTGCCACCCATCATGGCCACCTATTGGGACTCCCCAGTTCGAGCGGCTCGTACTATCCTAAGCATTCATGCTATCTGCATCCATATTGTACCTTGAGACTGTAGGCTTTCAGGACTGGCCACCTAGACTACAAGGTGCGATCCAACCCATGCATACGCTACCTCGGAAACCCGTCCGAAAGTTCCAGAGTTCCTTCTTTGACCGAAGCCTATGTCCGGGATATGCTGCGGGCGGGTGATTGTCTGTCGACCTCGGACGGGACTACGGTACGATGTACCTGCCTAGATCGTTCTTTTCCTTCGCTTGGAGATTGCATGCGTGGATAGCCTCTTTCCGATTCGCTGAAGGACCCTTTTTTGCATCGTCGGTTTGTTGAGGAAGCAATCAACATGGGGATCGTGCAAGTACTCCGTATGTAGGTAGTAGTAGGAGTACGTTGTTATTTTTCTTTCCCGTACCAGTAGTACTTTTCAGCAACTGCCAGTGTGTTTGTGTGTACTCCGGGCGAGGCAATCAATCCCGTCCGGATATTTACTTTTTTTCCCCCTCGTTCTCGCGTTATTGGACTTTTCGACTCCCGCGTTGATCATCGTGAACGTTTTTTGTGGAGATCTTGAGTGACAGTAAGGTAGTACGTAGGTATGGGTAGTACCTCGGCCGCTCGGGCTGACCCTTGACGATCAAGAAATTGGAGACAAGAATCAAGATGGACAGATGGCGGTCAACCTCGGCGGGTGCAAAATGCTATCTTACTTCATTTATTGATTCTTAACAGGACGGGGAGGATGCGCTGCGCGCATCAACTCCAACTTCCCCGAGGTCAGGATCATTTATTGTAGAATGTACGAGAAGCGCCCCAAGACAGCGGATCATCCCAATGGATCATGCATACAATATACCTACGCTTGTCGCTGCGAGGACTCGAAGCTTTTCAATATGATTCCACTCAGTCTACTACCGTCAGGAGATAGACAATCGGGATAGATAAGTACCTAATCTCTTGAACTACTACCTCAGATACCCACTACTCCAAGTCTCCATGTCAGGTAGGTACCTTAGTATTTATCTATCCATCACTTGACAACAGCCCGCCAGTTGTCCAGACCCCACAATGGACGGGCTGAAGTAGATACTACTAGTACTAGGTACTGTAGACTAAGTACGTACACCCGCCATGGATGTACTAAATAACTAAAGAAATTTGGCCCGTTGCCTTGGCCGCATAAAATAGCATTGTCAGAGAAGCGGCCGAGTAGCCTGTAGGTAGTCCTCAGTCTACGTGGGTAACAAGTTTTCGTAATGTACAGAGTTAGGTACACACAAGCGCATGGATGGATCGCTAAGTACCTGAGTAGGTTCCAAGTTGCTAGCTTCGGCCGGTTTGAACCTTTGAACCCGGATGGACTTCGTAGTAGCTTTCCACTGGCAGCCTAAAGTACATCCACCTTGGGGGTCAAAGGAAAGTTACTTACCTATTTGTGGGGACTGGTCCGGTTCGAAAACATTGTTACATATTACTACGTACAGTACTATTAGTATCGTTATTATATATTATTACTATCGTCATCTACGTAGATACCTCTTATGTAGGGAACGTCTTGAAAAAGCTGGGCAGGTGGATGGTAGGCTCCTACTGCTTACCTCCTCTCCCAAGGTGCTCCGTGTATACGTCCTCCTTGGCTCGACTATGTCATAAGAATTCTTCCCACAAATAATGAGGGTCATGGATCATTTCCTTTTTCTCCAAGTCTGCTTAGTAGGAGTCTAGTACGAGGCAAACAACGGGCCGATCATGCTTCCTGCACCCCCAGTGGTTTCTACTGGACTCCGACAGGTCAGTCTACATAAACTGTGGATTATTCGTTCATTTGTTGCAGCACGCAGCTCCAACGCCTGCACCACTGGCCGTGGCACCATAATTGGTTGGACAGTACGACTCCCAGTGAGAAAACATACAGATGTACGTTTTATGTAGTCTACACCACTGTCACAACACGCGCCCACACGATGCAAAGGGGTGCGTGATTCAATAATAATAATATTGAGGATATCTTCTCTTCGCTGGCGGTTCCGCAGGCCGGCTCCCAGCGGCCAGCAGGGATTGTGCCCATTTGATCCTTGATTTGACCAACTACTACTGATCCTCGAGTACGTAGTACCAATCCTGCCTTCCGTACAACATCCGGTCGTCCTCCTTCTCTTCTTCCCAATATTGCTCCCCCCCTAAAGCATCCCCAGGTCAGCTTTGATCCCGTGTCCTGCTTTGCTGCCTTTTACCCCTCTCCGGAATCGGTGGCTGGCACCCCGTAAATTCCCCGCAGTACCATCGTCGTCGAAGGCCGATTGGTAGATCGAGCCTGCTCGCATGCCCATGCCCATCCCCATCGCTCCTATCTGCGAGGCATCGTCGTTTTTGAAACCATCACCATCGTTAAGGGTCATTTGCCAGAGCACTCGTAGGGATTCATTCCACTCCTCCAGGGAGTGGAGCCGATCCACATCGCTGGCGCTTTCCACCACAACCGTTCCATTCTCCTGGTCGATCTTGGCGTTCAGTTTCTTATCGAGAATGAGGAAGCTTAAGATGTCCTGGACTTCCGTCACCGAGATCTTAATGTGTTTTGAGATAAAGCTGAGCGTGAAGCGGGTGTAGGGAGCGATGAGTTTAAGAATCGCCTTCGTGCGCATATTCCGACTAACCTCGTCGATGTTCTCCGCGATAAACGGGTCCGCCAGCACGTCTGGATTCTTGCTTAAGACCTCCTCGTATGCGTGAATGTCATCTCGCTGGAAAGCATCCACCAAATCGGTCATGGCCGAGATGCGGGGGTCGTTCTTGTACGGTTTCGTCTCTTGTGAATGGAAGGGGTTGATGTCCGATTTCATCAGCATGGTCGTCAGCACGAGATACTTGAGCACTTGGATCCGCTGCATCGAGCCCGCCTCGTCGTAGTTTCGGAAGGATTCGAAGAAATCGCTCTGGGCCTCCTCCCAATTCTCCTCGCTCATGTGCATCTTTCCTCCACATTCCCGGATAATCCCCATGATTTTGGGATGCGGTACCGCTGATCGTACGCGGAGAGCACGCTGATATAGTGCTTTTAACCGCTTGTTGTTTTTCGTCTCGGCGTACATTTGGATTTCTAGTGCGTATAGTTCGAGCAGATATGTGCCCTTACTGGGATCGTCGGATCCGTCTTCCCTCTGACAAGCCCGGTGTAGCTCCCGGACCTTTTTGCTCAGCTGGCCATACTCCTTCCGCTCTAACCACAGACGGGCCAGTTTTATATTCGTCTTAAGCCACAGTCGCTCATTGTTTGTGTTCTGGAAAGAGTTGAGGGTCAGGGAGTAGAATTCCTCCATGCACTGATACGCCTTATCGTCATCGGATCCCTTTTCGATGTAATCAAGCATGTTGTTGATCGATTTTTCGGAGTAGTTTCGCGTGACGGCCGACTTGACATACGTTAAAAGCTCCCTATAATGTTCAACGGCCTGGGCATATTAGCAAGATACTCCTTGAATCAACATCCAGGCCGAGGGCTGCCTACATCGCTGTACCTGCCGAGCTTGAACTCCAGCTTGATGGCTTGTTTCAGCCCTTTGAATCCCCTACGGCCATCAGCATCCAGCCAGTCGGCAACCCAGAGGCTTCATAGTCCGTACCAGTCTCCTTTGTCCTGCTCCAGAGCAGGTACCCCTAAGAACTCTTCGATTGCCTCTTCTGGGTTGTCGATCTTGATTTGTTTGGCATTGTAGTATTTATTCTCGATCCCGATGTCTTGCGTCTCATCGTCGTCCGCATCTTCGTACTCAAAGTCATACCTGTCGAGGATACCATGAGACGGGTCATTTTTGTCGCCCGGACTGGGACAGTGATACTCACTCCTCGTCGGAGTCGTGCATGAAATCGTCGTCGTCAGACATCTTGGAGGTTCAAACCTAAGCAATAATGGCGATATCAAGTGCCTTATGATGAATTTAATGACCAGGAAAAGCAACAGGAAAAGGATATAAAAGACGGGATGGAAACAAAAGAACTTGCAGTTGAAGAAGCAACAGAGGGAGACCTCAGAGCTGCCCCGAAGCTACCTCAGCCGATTCAACACTCTGGAATCTGGATCCCCTCCTTCCGGTCGGGAGCCTCTTGTTGTGGGTCCAACCAGAACGTTCTTGTTTAGTACGTAGGTACTACCTAAGGAATCGAGATCTGAGGATGGGCCCCCAAAGTGATGATATCCAAAAAAAAAAAAAAATCACTTTTAAGGTTGCTGGCTCTTGATTCTGCTTCGACATTATTCTCAAATCTACATAGTCTAGTGGTCTCGGTCCTTTGGGACGAGGGGTCCAAGTTTCACGTCACCGGTGGAGGCCCATTATATATTGTGGCGTTCTATACCTACGCAAATGGATATGATCCATCATGCATTCGCCTTCTCAACTATCGAAAAGTAAGCCGGGAGGATTATCAACAGTCAATCCAGCCTATTTTCCTGTAAAAAGTCCAGATAGCGCTTTCCACGGTTCAACCACTACGGACAATGCGTCCAAGCTTGAGATATTGCGACTGCTTGGCATCTGACGATCTTTCTTATTCGTCGGAAATTGGTTAACTTCAAATTAGTCCGATATGACATACCTGGACCTCCAGGCCCACGGCTGGGGCGCAGTCTTCATTTCTTCACTACTCCCTACTTCACATCTCATATCCGCACTGCGAGCCCTCCTTAGACGATCCGCGATACTTTTATAAGCGCCTTATTGCTCCTATATATCTTTGCGACCAGCAGCTTCGCCTTTTTGAGTGTCTTCCCCTGGACCCTTTTGCAACTCCCGATCCGCCTGCGAATACCGCGCTTACACGATGGATTTCTGTGGACGTCAAAAAGTAGTTCGGCGCAAGATGGTGCTCCTGTTAGTGCGACCTCCCGTCACAGATGCAAAGTACCGGGCTTTGGTGATTCTGACTTGGAAATAGAGGAGATGGTGCTTGCGGTAAAACCTCCGCCCTGAACGTGTTCACCAGAGGGTTTGTCGTCCTTACAACTGGCGCGGACTGCGTACGGCTTTGCTGACTCTCGGATAGATATTTCCCGACGGTCTAGTAAGGCGCCTCTGCGATAGTTTCACTTTCACTATATTAACTGCTCTCAAAACTTGCGATAGTGAACCTACTGTTTTCGGTTCGTGTCTACCCTCACTCCTGCAATATGTCTAGGGCTCTGCTGATCATGGGTACTTTAGAAAACTACGTACATGGTATTCGCTCCCCTTCTGCTCCCCGAACTCGCCGTGAAGTGTGCTCACCCGTTGCCAGATATCTTCGTCGACAATGTTCACATGGAATTGTCGCTATGGGACACGGCAGGCCAAGAAGAATTCGACCGGTTACGGGCTCTGTCATACGAGGACACGCATGTCATAATGCTATGCTTCAGTGTAAGCGTGTCGCCTACAGCCCCGGTCTCCTAGCTAAGTAATCGTTGGAATACAGGTCGACAGCCCCGACTCGTTCGAGAACGTAGCAAGCAAATGGACTGAAGAAATATCGGAGAATTGTCCCGGGGTAAAACTGGTCCTCACGGCGCTCAAGTGTGACTTGAGAAAGGATGAATTTGAGAACGACAACCCCAATGTTATTACCTACGAACAGGGACTGGCAAAGGCGAAAGAAATTGGAGCCGTGAAGTACCTCGGTATGGCAGGAATAATTTGGCGAAGACGATCATCGAGCGCGGCTAATGTTCCATCGCAGAGTGCTCCGCTGTCCAAAATCGCGGGATTAGAGAGGCATTCTATGAAGCCGCGAAAGTTGCCCTGGAAGTCAGGGGGGCGAACTCTGGTCCATCGCAAAGTCGCTGCATCATCCAGTGATCATGCCGGTTCTGCAAAACATCTTGAATTTCAGCACTCCTATATACCCGCAAGTCCCAGTCTTATTGCCTAATGCGACGATATCCGATCACATCCATCCTCGTGCGGCGACGGCGTTTCCTCCGTTTTATCGATTTACGACCCAAAATTTCCAGCTCTTTGCAACATCGGCGAACGCCTCTATTCCCTTCACACTATATATAATTCTGCCCTTAGAGACTTCCTAATGTCTTATCTGCTACGGTCACAGCGGAAATCGATTCGTGCCCAGCCTTAGATCTTGGAGATCTATTTGTTATTTTTTACGTTGATTTCGTCAAGGCTGGTTTGGTCTGCCCAGCGACAGAGCGGTTTGTCTCTTCAGAGTGTCTTTTTAGACAATTCACATGCATCCTCTTGCATGTTTTTCTAGCTTATAATGTTTTGGCGCTATTGGATCAGAATTGTCATACTGGGTCTACAACTCCATTATTATCATTATCATATGAAGTAGGCTGCAGAAGTCTTCTCTAACCATCACGTCTACGAGTCGTAGGACATCTCAAATAGTGAAGGATGTCTATATAAATTTTGCGCTTTATTCCCCCGGTCTCGATCCTAACGGTCCACCTAATCGAGATCAACCAGGTCCCTTTCCTCGATCTTGTAAACCTCCTCAACTCCCTCCCCCTTAGCACTCCCCGCGCAAGCGAAATCTGAATTCACCCTGCGCACAAACGCCTCAACAAACCTATCTGCAACCTCTTCAACGGAAACACCCTTCACACCCTGTCCTTCCAAGCTGGTCGCCTCCCGGCCCTCAAGCCCACAAGCCACGATCTGCCGGAAATACCACATCGGCTCTTCCGTGACATTGAACCCAATACCGAAGCTACTAATATGCCGCCTCAAATGAACACCCACTGCCGTAATTTTTCTCGGCGCCCCGCCATCTCTGGTGGAAGAAGGAACCCAAACCCCCGGATCCTCAGTAACGATCCCCTGAACCCCATAACCCCGCAACACATCAAGCACACTGTTCTCCAGGAGCCTTATATGACACCGCGGCGTGAGTCCTAACCGCCGTAAATCCAGAATCGTATACGCGACCATCTGCCCGGGACCGTGGTATGTTGTCTGGCCGCCCCGAAGCGTCGGGTGGTACTCTGCTACCGGCGGCCCATTATCGGAGGGGGTTAGGAGCGACCGGATAGGTTCTAGCGAGGGAGGAAGGGAGAGGGTCTTTTGCGAGGGCGTGGTATTCGAGGGCGGCAGGTCGCGTCTTCCTGTGGTGTAGACGGGGTTCGGGGTGAACGTAATTATTGTTGGGTCTGGCGCTGCCGGTATGGTTGGAGAAGTTGGTGAGCTGATGAGCTTCTTGTGGGCAAGGAGGCGGGTTGTGAGGGCTTGTTGGAGGTTTGCGACGTGGGCGAGGGGGGTGATGTGAGGGAGGTGGAGGTGGGCGAGGCGCATGGTCGCGGCTTGTGGAGGTTCAAGATGGGATGGACTTGGGATTGATATTAATACTGGCGTAAGGTGTTGAGTTGGTTTTCTGCACTAGGCCAAGCCATTGGGTTTCATTGCACGGTCTAGGAGGCGATTGCGGGTAAGAAAAAAGAAAGGTTATATAGTCGGAGATTGGAGACGTGATGCGGAGAGTATTGGCCGCTTTTCGGAGTCGCTGTAGATTCGACGTCACTTCAAGGGTGTCATGTGATATTTTTGGTTTCTACCTGATAGCATTGATCCGAGTTAAGAGAGGCCTGGCATGTTGGTCAGTTCAGTCTCGATTGACTATACTACTCAGTATGACTGAAAATAGAGTGCAATTAGCACATGAAACGTTATGCAGCAGTTCCTCATCGCAGATGGCCTTCCAGTTTTTTATATCCGAATCCCAAGGAAAACTGATTCTCTTTGAGACACTATTCAAAGAGCACGTCTCCCTCTAAAGTAAAACACCGTTCACGGTGGCTTCACTGGCTGGCTCTTCCCCCTCCTGCACAACTATCCAATCTCTTACACCACCCTTCCAGTCGGCTAAGCGACCCTCTCGCACTCGGACGGTGACAACTCGAACGTCATCATCAATCGACAGACTGGGTCGACGCTGTCCAGGCTGCTGCTGCGCTTGCCCGACTACGCTCATTTCTTCCTCGAATGTGTTGTTCTCCAAATGCCTCTCTTTACACCAGGTCTCCTCCTCGGAACCTGGATCCAAAAAGCGAGCCTCCCCTGTGATAGTGGTTGAAATACTGGACAGAGCACTTGTATTCAAGTTCAAAAGCAGACTGGCCAGCGAAGATCGAGTCGCTGCAGGTGGCGGCGATCCGTCACGGGAACCGCCAGGGTGCGCACGGGTAGGAGGTCGATGTGATACCCAGTCGTGTACCAGAAGCGAGACTCGGGGATTGGCCAGTAGGTGAGTTGTTTTCCGAGATGAAGGGTTCATGGTCATGATGATGGTGGGGTACGGATCGAAGGGCGTAGACGGCAGGTAGGTGTAAGACATGAGGGCGATATGAGGGGTCATACCATCACATGTTGCTAGATGGAGCTGGGGGAGTTAGTCAGGAAATGAGAAATGGAGGCGATAAAAAACAATGGCATACAAAGCGTGAGTTCTTGAGGCACGAGGCAACTTCTGGTGGGAGGGTGGTCGCAACATGCCGATGGGTAGTGGTGGCGGAAGCCTCATATGAGAGGGGAGGGTTTAATGGCTCGCTCATTTCAGATGTAGGTGCCGGTAGGGCTGGAAATCCGCTATATTTGGAGAGTTAAGGGAATCTGCGAGACTGTAGTAAGTCGGGACAGATTTCTAGGTTCACTGTACGTTTGGGATGAATTACTTCACTTGAGGGGCGGTCGAGAGCCTGGGCCGGCGCCCGCGCCTGAGTCGACCCGTCCCCGCTTAGAACCGGATGCATCAAGACTACAGGACCTGCTACCTGTATGCTATATTCTATACTTAAGACGTGCAAGTTGCAGTCTACAGGTTAAACGCGGTCAGCCTTGACCTGGTTGACTGTAAGTTGCATATATCGAGAAGCTATTATACCAATTGAGTCTGTGGTTGTAGTCACTGGCGCATTAGCCGTACCACATACTGTCTACAGCGTAGATCACTATATTCGGCATATTTTCTCGTCCACCTCAGCTGGGCGGACCAGTGACACCTGCAGCATTGTCAAGCTCAGAAGTCTGCCAATCCACGGTTAAGATAGTATTCTGAGCTTCTGGAGTTATCATCTCAGATTTCCCATCCAAGCCTCGATGGGTAAGGTAGCAGTCGTAAGTGTCCACGTGACGTACGCGCAAGCTACACTTATTTTTACAGGGCTATCATGGATTGCATTCGTGAGAAGCCCTGTAAATTTAGCAGTAGCCGTATATCCACCGGCCACCAATGTCGTCATAGATATGGACAGGAGCTCCCAAGCTCGTCACCAGGACCACAAGTGGCAGGGCGCAACTCTCAATGATGGGGCAAATATCGTCAATCTCATCTAGCGACAGCGGGATTATTAACAATCATGTCAGCCATATAAGACATGGTCGAATTTCTCAGCTGTGAAAATTGAACAGACTAATTAAGTCTCAGGCTCCCTCCGCTCAAACCTACCTACCTTACGCTAAGACTGCTTCCCCGCACACGCCGGCCGCTCAGGCAACTTGAAGCTGCCTAGGTATAGTTCAGTTGCAGAGCACGATCCCGAGCTTTCTTCTTTCTCACTGCACTTTCACCACCCCTCCTTTGTCGTCGCATTCATCGCCATTATTGGTGTGTTTTTTATTCCTGCCATATCCGTGCTTGAGCTCCGACTGTCATTTCTGGGGAAATCCCCTACCTCCGCTTGACCGTCCATCTCTGCTGATCCTGGTCTCTGAGCGAGCTGCTTCCGAGTGTTACTCCTCCTGCGTTGCACCTTCTTCTCAGCCGTTTTTGGCCAGGGTTCCCCTCGTTCACGGGTGTCATCTTTCACCCTATCCCTGTTCGTTGTCTGCTACCTAGGACACTACCTAAGGTACAAAATACTGCATCTTCCCCCCTCTTGTGCTCGTTTGCCGCCTGGGGATTAGGTGCGATTCTTCTCTTTATTAAGGTACCATCTGTCGGCCGACACTGCGCTTGTTGTTTTCTCTCCTTCGCATTGTCCGCCCAATTCTTTTTTTCTGTCTCGATAGCTTTTCTGTCGATATTGCACCGTGGTTGTATCCATCCTCGTCATGCTTGCCCCTCGATTTTTCCGACCTGCTTCCTCGCTGGCTCGGCCTTTCCACACATCTGCCCCTGTCTATCGTACGCCTTCAATCCGTGACATCACCGCCGATTCGGCTGAAGAGTTTAATGCGCGCCAGAAGGAGTTTCGCGAGAATCTGGAAGTAGCTCGCAAGAAGAGAGAGCAGCAAGAGAGTCAGTTAGTCGGTGATTCTGCTTCCACCTCTGCCTCTTCCCAAAGTCCCGTTTCCCGTGATCGCCTCCGTGAGTACGCTACCGCTCCCGCTGCTCCTAAGAGCAGCGCGAGCGATAACAAAAGCCCCGTCTTTGATGCTGCCGATGTTCTTGACAACCAAGCATTGGGCTCACTTTCTACCCACCGTTCTTTAGGAGACGAACGTCTGTTGGAAACCGGCCGATCTCCAAAACGCGGACCAATTTCTTCCCTCATTTACGGAACGAAAGAGGGCCAGCAGCTCGATAAGGATATCGAACGTTCATTTTCGCAGGTTTTGGCCCGTGGTAAATACGTCCATTCCGTTGTCTTTCACGAAGTGAAACCCGACCGAGTAGACGAATATGTCGATCTTGTGGGACAGTGGTACCCACGCATGGCAGCCGATGAAAAGAACAGGGTGAATCTGGTTGGAAGCTGGCGAACGCAAGTGGGAGACAACGATACCTTTGGTATTTTACCATACCCCGGACTCTGCTCTCACGCCGTTTTCTGAATTTCGATCGCTGGATGCTAACTGTCACGTTGCAGTCCATATTTGGGAGTACCAGCGATACGAAGGGTACCACGCCTCTCTCCATAACATTTCTCGCCATCCGGAGTTCCCTGCTTTCGATCGTAAACTCAAAAGCTTGATCAACAGTAAAAAGACTTCCCTGATGCAGGAGTTTTCATTTTGGCCAACAACCCCCCCTCGTCGTCTCGGAGGCATTTTTGAGCTCCGATCTTATACTCTCCATCCTGGTAACCTCCTAGAATGGGAAACACACTGGCGGCGCGGTCTCAAGGCTCGCCGCGAAGTCATGGAAGGAGTGGGCGCGTGGTTCGTCCAAATTGGCGAATTGAACACTGTCCACCACCTGTGGCAGTTTGCGAACCTAGAGGAGCGCAAGATCCGTCGAGAGCAGTCCTGGGGAATCGAGGGTTGGGCTGAGACTGTGCACAAGACCGTTCCGCTAATTCAGACCATGAAAAGTCGCATTATGATCCCAATGCCCTGGAGCCCAGTTGGCTGAGCGTGGTACGTTCAACTCGGGGCATTACGCTCGGAATCAATATATTATTTATCAGACCAGGCCCGTCCGACATGGTGTATATCCTGGGCGCAACAATCGGGCCGCCATCAACAAAACGTCGTTTGTGACGACCAGACTAGGAAATTGAGCGTCTTCATCTTCATGGCGGGTTTATGAATGGGGTTGTTGTTCCTCGGTCTCTGGCTTTTCCTGGGAAGATCAAGAGGTTGGCTGGTCTGTCCACTGTTACTTGGCGGTGCTTTTAGTCTGGTGTATGGAATAATACGGCATTAGCGCTTTCGAATTGTATTTAGTATCTATCTCATACCAGTGTCAAGACTTCGGTGCATCTGCCTCATTTCTTGACCTCCGTTTCTCCGTCAAGCCTTACCGAAAGCACATGGTCCGTTCCGTGCTCGGATATCGCCAACCACTACATACTACTCGGCTCAGCTGCTAGGCAGACTCGAAACGTTTGACCTGTGCTTTGAACCGCTTCGGATGATAATTCCCAGCGCTGCCTTTTTACCTCTACCCCACCTTTCGGTTCTGTCCTATTCGACGTCGATCAGCCATTCTGCTGTTGACACGCTCATTTTACCTGTTTTTCAAGGGAAGACACGGAATATGGAGAACTGGAGATTTCCAAGTTTCCAAGGTTTCCCGGTCAAGCTTCACGTGGGCCGATACCCACCCATACGGTCAATACACGGCACTATGGTAGGCTGACGGGCGGATCAGAAGTTCCGAGACATTCTCTGTACTTCCTGTAGGTAATATTATCATTACGCTCGTTGTCCGCCCTCAACCAGTTGCTTTCCCGCCGGCAGAAAAAAAAAAAGTGTCGCATAAATATAAGTAGTGGAGGCCCATGCTGGCTTCAGCTGAGGGACCTTGCTGTCGAATACCTACCTAATACGAGGCTTTGGGGGCTTTTGAACATATCATTCTTTCTTTCTTTCCCTTCCCGCGCTTCGTCAGAAGTCGTCTTTCACGGCATTCGCTCACGCGGCCGTTGGCTGGCCTATCTTTGTCCTTCTCGTTTGCTTTGCTCTACAGCCATACTGGTATCTTGAATCCAGCGCGGCCCATTTCCGTCCCTCATAGAAAGAGAAACCATAAAAGGGGAAACTTTCGTTCTTGAATAAGATAACCGGAGACACAAAGAGGCGTCACGCCCACAATCAAGATGGGGTATATCCGACAGCATCAGTTACCGAACCTGAAGGACTATCGTTATGCGGGAGTCGATCTGTCCCTTGTCAGTCGATATGTTCTCAAGCCGTTCTATAATAACTTTGTGATCAAATTCTTCCCAATGAGCATGGCGTGAGTAGCTACGCTGGATCGTATTCATTCTTGGACTTTGTTCGGCTAACAGCCTGATCTTGTTTAGTCCTAATGCTGTAAGTCTGCACTCTGCGTAGTCACCCTGCCCGTGCGTCAACCCCAACCGCCCCCATGAGATGATGGGAGGTGTGATGAAAGGGAGACCCAATGGAAAGTCCTTGCATAATAATTGAGAACCGGTAGATCACCTTGACAGGCCTCATCTTCGTTCTTATCAACTTTGCCACTGTTTTATACTACAACCCAACGCTGGACCAGGACTGCCCACCCTGGGTCTATGCCAGCTGCGCTGTTGGATTGTTTCTGTATCAGACGTTCGACGGTGTAGACGGCATTCAAGCGTACGATCGCCCATTTATTGCTAGGAGGTCTGACACTGACGTTCCATCTAGGCGGAGAACAAAGCAAAGCGGTCCTCTGGGCGAGCTCTTTGATCATAGTACGTCAATATGGCCGTCTGATGACAAAATATAGGCTAAATATCTTGTTCAGGTGTCGACGCGTGCAACACGGCTTTGGGAGTTTTGATCTTCGCCGCAGTCTTGAATCTTGGCCAGACTTGGGCTACCGTCTTAACTCTTTTTGGATGTACGTGAAATCTCGGGCTCGGGTGAAAATCAAGGGCTGACACGGATCATAGCTACCATGACCTTCTATGTTCAGACTTGGGATATGTACTACACCCAGGTGCTGACGCTGGGTATCGTCTCTGGACCGGTTGAGGGCGTGCTGACGCTTTGCGTCGTATTCGGCTTCACCGCGTATACTGGCGGCGGTAGCTTCTGGCACCAGCCCATGCTAGAGACCATCGGCCTCCCCAAATTAGAGTCCATTCCTGAGAAGCTCTACGAGATGCCTTTCACGCAGTGGTATCTCATCTACGGCGCGATCATGCTTTTCTTCGCAACAGGCTCGAGCATTGCACACGTTGTGCAGGTGCGCAAGGAACGAGGACAGGATGCCTTGAAGCCCATCTATGGCCTCCTTCCTCTCGTTGCAACGTGGGCCCTTGTCCCGGGGTACCTGTACTTCAACCCGACTATACTTGAGAACTACCTCGTGCCCTTTGCTTTATACGTCGGTCTAGTTAATGCCTATGCCGTTGGGCGGATGATCTGCGCGCACTTGGTTCATCAAGATTTTCCTTACTGCAACATCCTTCTGGCTCCGCTCGCTCTTGCCGTGGTTGATAGTGCTGGTGCGCATTTCGGTTTGTGGCCGGAGACCTTGGTCGAGACCGTCGGACACCCTGCGTTCGTTTTCTTGAGTCTGGGGTTGGGACTAGGTGTCTATGGAAGCTTTGTGGTGAGTTACTCCATGCATAGGAATGCTTCATATTTTCCTGGCTGCTAATAAAAGTCAGCATGATATTATCACCACGATCTGCGATTACATTGATATCTGGTGCTTGACCATCAAGCACCCGTACCAGCCGGAGGAGTCTGTCAACGGTGACCTTCGTGCGTCCAAGAAAACACTATAGAGTGGATGGACGCTCAATGCTTGAATGTGGTTACGGTTTCGATTTACGTATGTAAGTCTCGCACACAAACCTGAAAAAAGGGGGGAAGAAAGAAATCTAGTTGGAAACTTGACCGGAATGCATCCGGCTATGATTTTGGACCAAAGCTGGACAGAAGCCCACAGCTTATTTACGAAGTTCAGATTATGTCTTATGTCCTAGTACATTTGATTAGCGTTAGAGAATATAATTGATGACGATCTAGTTATTATGGTTAATCTGCATGATTATTAGTTAGCTATCCAGTGTCTCATTCTTGGCTGTCAGATGGGTTTGGTTCTTTATACAGCCCAGAGAGTAGTCGCGGACAAGATAGCTACCTGTGGCTTGGTACTAGTCACCACAACATGCTCTATATAGTCAAAAGGTTCAAAGCTTTCAATAACAAGGCCGGCTGGCCCAATGGCAAGGCGCTTGACTACGAATCAAGAGATTGCAGGTTCGATCCCTGCGTCGGTCAATTTTTTTCCTTCTTATATCTCCAACTCCTTACAATAGCTCTTAAGCGTTTGCGCGTCAGTTCCCTGAAGTGAAGGTTAACCTTTTTTGCAACTAGGAAAAAGGAGACCTACCTACCTGAGAAGAAGTCAACAACAATATCATTATTTGTATGGTAAAGTAACTGGCATGGTTGGACCTGTGCCCTGGATCATGCTTATCATTATCATCACGTGAACCCAATTTTTTATCTCCCCTCCTAGGATCGACGAAGTTCCAATACTTCCTCATATATACAGCAGCCCTGTGATTTCAGTCATTTCCCACATCTCTAGCTGCCTCAGTTTTCTGTTCAAAGCATGCTATGTTAAAATTCTGTCGCGCCGCAGTAACGTCCATCATGACTTCGACCCCGAAACGAGTCCCCATCCCCGCCAACGGCGTCGACTACCGTGGCAAGGTCGTGCTCGCCCCGATGGTCCGCTCCGGCGAACTTCCATCTCGTCTCCTCGCCCTTAAATACGGCGCCGACCTTGTCTGGGGTCCTGAGACAATCGACAGGTCCATGATTGGAGCCAACCGGCGAGTGAATCCCCGCAACGGCACCATTGAATTTACTCGGATCCCCTCCAACAATGCCCGGAAGGACGGCCCACCGCAAGAATCCGTTATCTACCGCCTCGACCCGGTACGAGAGAAAGGGAAGCTGATATTCCAGATTGGGACGGCATCACCGGAACTCGCTGTGCAGGCAGCGAAGCTAGTCGCTCCCGATGTGGCGGGGATTGACGTGAACTCAGGATGTCCAAAGCCATTCAGTACCAGCGGTGGAATGGGTGCTGCCTTGCTCCGCACCCCGGACAAACTAGTCTCCATTCTGGAGGCGCTGGTCAAGGAAGTCGGCCAACCGCATCAGATCGGCATCTCCGTCAAGATCCGCCTCCTCGAGACCCCCGAACTCACGGAGAGCCTCGTCTCCCGACTCGTCAAGACCGGCATCACAGGCCTCACGATCCACTGCCGCACAACGCCCATGCGGCCCCGTGAGCGCGCAATCCGCGACCAACTCCGCATGATCGTCTCCGTCTGCCACGACGCCGGCGTCGCCTGCGTCATGAACGGCGACGTGACTTCCCGCGATGAAGCCCTCGCCCTGATGGCCGAGTACGGTGCCGACGGCGCCATGATTGCGACCGCGGCCGAGTCCAACTCGTCCTGTTTCCGCTCCCAGGCGGACGGCGGTCTGGCGCCCTGGCTTGAGGTCGTCCACGCCTACCTGAAATTCTGCATCGAGGCCGAGAACCGCTTCGGCAACACGAAGTACCTCCTGAACATCCTTGTTCCCGGGAAAACCAAGAACAAGGAGTACAGAGAGGTGAACAATGCTCGTTCATATGCGGATCTCTGCCACATCCTCAAGTTTGACGACCTCATGGCCGATGCGGTGAGGGTCGACGAGATCCTGAACTTGACGGAGAAATCCATCACGAGGAAGGCTAAAGAGGACGATGCGCGCAGCAAGGCCGTGGAGAATGCCTTGAACAATAACGAGTCTGCTAGAGCCGCAGGCGGCGCACCCAGGTCAAAGCCTACTTCCCCTGCCACAGGTGGAAGTGGAATCGGACCTATCCGGACGAATTCCATCCCGAAGCCTACCCCTAGGTCTGAAGTGAGCGCGGAGAATGTGGATGTTTCCACCGTTCCAGCACCACCTCCTCAGAACCAGGAACTGACTGTTTAGACCCTTTTTTTCTTTTCCCACAGCATTCTGGCGTTTCTAAAAACATATTGTTGTCATACGATGCTCTCTGCTTTTATTTATTCTTTTGATTTCGAGACTTCACCCTCCCTCCTTTTCGATCTGTTAGCATTGTTTGGTGTTGAGTTTGGGCGAAGTTTCATGTTTATAGATTCCCACAGCGTGTTACAATAAGTATAATGCTATTCACCTAGTATACTACAACTACTTCTGGTAGGACTAAACGTGATTATGTCTAGGTACTTGAAAAGTAAATGTAACCCCCAAGACGTCTTGAAGCTGAGCTAAAGTACAAGGAAAAGAGCAGACAGGCAGCTCATGTCGTAATCCGCTCCAGCCGCCCATCAGCCCCAATCTGAAGTCCGAACCGCTCTCGCAGGAACGTTGCCGTCTGGTCAGACGGCACATAGGCTGAGGACCGCCGTAACGTGGAGGGCCGATACTGCCACTGCTCCCGGATGACGTCGAGAAAGCCCATGCGCATGATGACTGCTTCGCCCGAGGAAAACGTGTCCAGAGCGTGTTGGTGATTCATGTGGCCTCCGTTTTCAGAGGGGTCAGCGAGTAGGCGCGTGCGCTCGAGGTCTTCTTCGTTGGTGACCCGTGCGCGGGTATCTGGAGGGGTGGTGTGGGAGTCCTGCTCCCGGCGCTCGCTTTGTTCATTTGTTTGCTGTGAGGGTGAAGATTCGCGCGCGGTCTCTTGCCTCATAAGACCTCGCTCCTCGTGGTCATGGTCTTGTTGTTGCACGGTCAGAGTATTGTCAGTAGTGTAATCCCTCGACTCAGCTGTCTTCACCCGCTCGATGACAAGCCCTAGCATGACCATATTCAGTACCATCACGAGCAAGTCGTTGAGAAGAAGCCGCGCAACTGAGACAGGCGCCTTCTGGCCGATGAAGTCGATGACGATGCCGCCATGCAGATATCCTCTTGTTGTTTCGTCGGCCTCGGGTTGATCGAAGAAGTTGTGAAAGAACATGCAAAACAAATTACTGACGAAGATAGCTCCGATGAATGGTTGGTTGCGCGTTGGGTCGAAAGGGGGTGCTTTGGGGGTGAAGAAGATTAATTGTACAATAGCGCGGATCGCAAAGAGTACTATGGAGCAGCTACTGGAGTCAGTCCTGATATATTGTCATAGAAGGAGCTGCTAAAGCGATAACAGGACTCACTCCAGATAATAAAGCGCTGATAGCTCGCAGTAGATAAGGATATCGAGATCGCGGAGTAAGCGGTCGATGAAGGCGAGCTTTGCGGCCGACTGGAGCTTCTTTCTCAAGCGCTCGTCTTTTAGCGTCGGAGATATGTCTGTGATGCTGCCATTTTGGACGCCGGAAACGTCAGCGATGTAGTCCGCATCTCGAAGGACATCCGGTGTGGTCATAGAGGGTCATCGGGTATTGACGGCATATATCGAAGGTTAAAGATCGAGATGAAATGAAACTAACTAAAAGGTGTACGGAATAGCAGGGTATCAGGGATATTCTAAGAGCTGGGTTGAACACGACGAGTAACGAGAGAGTTAAGGTGTGGAGATGCGCTGAGGGGAAGTTGATGGAGAGGCAGCAGCGCTTTGGAGACACTGGGGGTTCGGATTTATCTCGGGCCGATCCTCCTGACCATAGTATGAAGAAAGTCATTCTTTTAACAAAGGCTACAGCTACAGCTAACTATTATAATTTGTAGAGATAGACGAATGGATCTGAAGCCCTTCGATAGTAGTAGAGGGGATAGTAAATAGAGGCAAGTACGATGTAGACAATAGGGGCACGCGGGAATAGGGCGGCGGTTGCGAGACATAGAGCAGGTCCCCAGGTACTCAGTATAACATCGAAGCCTAAGCCTAATTCCACACTTCCGACCAAGATTGCAGATAGACAAACGCTATGGACTATTTCCTAGGACACCGCCCCCCTCTCGCTTGCGCATAGCAACCATCCTGCGGCAGTAACTTTGGATCAAAGCCGTGCAGGGTGCCCGTCCAACATTTCAAGAAATTAAGCCCGCGCTCGGGAATCGGCGTGACCGTCGCGTCTTCGGCCATCTCGATGGGTGACCACGTCGTCGGAAGCGCTAATGCATACGGCAGGGTTAAACCAAATTCATCCAGCGGCAGTGGACGGTAGATGCGACGGCGCGACTCCGCTAACATCATGTAGTTGTACAGCCCTTCGGGTGTCTTGATCTGACGGGTGACATTGCCTAGATAGGATTCCAAGCGGCATCTGATCGCGTCGTCTGACGGGGGGTTATCGTATAGGGTCAGGAATTGAGTTTCGGGCGAATCGGTCTCACTGGCGTGTCGAGAGGCCCGGATTTTCGCCACGAAGGCAGCTTCCATGTCGTATTTCCCATTGACCAGGGTTGTGGTGCGGGGGAGATACTGCATGAGCACACCACGACGCCAGCTGTATATGGGGTTATAGAAATCCAGGAGGAGGATGCACCGGAGGAGTGGTTTGCTGACCAGAGTCTCGGGTATATTCATCACGCCTGTGGCATCTTCGACCGAGGCCTGCAATGTGGTAAAGCAGATATCTCGACCCTCGCTATTGTCGTTGACTACCAGGAAATCTTGAATTTCATACGAATCCGTCTGCTTGCCGCCCCCTAGAATACCCTTTGCAAGTTGCTTCTTCGTCACGTCTTCGGGTGGAGTTCCTGAACGCCATTCCTGCAACAGACTCAGCTGCAGCTTCTTAACGGCACTTTGATAGTGGTCATAGGAGAAATCAGCCGTGAAGGTTCCTATCGAGTTCTGTATTGCCCCTGTCAGTGGGGATTAATGGACGAATGACAGGAATATGGAAGAAACATACACTGAAAGGTTTAATTTCGTTCAAGAGCTCAGAGTTCACAAAGAGATGCGGGGGGGCTCGCCAGAGAGACAGGTCCGCTGGCAATAATTCCCTCTCCGTATCTTCTGCGGCATAAGAAAACGCTTGGGTCCCTGCCGCGATATTGATGGTGGTTGTAAGGAGCAAATGAGCCATCCAGCGATGGAAATTGGCTGGGGTCCCCTTCCACTGTCCATTGGTCTCTTTGAAGTGATTCTGACACCGCCGCTGAAACCAGCTGGAGATCAGATATGTCACTTTTTTCTCAAGTGAACCGGCATCTTGTACACATGATAGCGTATCCAATGAAGAAAGATATTCCAGGCTGTCGAAAAGGCTCACTTGCTTCTTACTCAGACATTTCGTTAGGTCGGTATCGCCAGTTTTCCAGTGGTACCACGGTCTAGACAACCTCATCAGTTACGGATAAGAAGCCCTGACCCAAGGATATAACAACCCACATATGAATTTCTTTCATAATGCATGCTCCATTAACATGACCGTTGAAGGGCCCAAGGTATGACATATCATAGTCTGATCCATCTGTGAATGCATTGAATGAGTTCGCTTGGTATGTCCATTTTCTGTTGTGCGGATCTTGGATATCTTCGATCTGTGACCCTGGTTAACGGCTAACCCTCAGAACCGGGGAAAAATGTCCCCCCTTACAGCATAGTAATGAAAGGCCCCCCCGTCCCAAGAGGCAGCCTGCAAGAAGCGATCTTTATTGTGCACCTCATCTGACCCGACTATGAATATTATATCGTTGCTTTGGGGATTGAAATCCACTACTCCGACTATACGGCAGTGGGGGTTGAACCAGCCATCGCCTTGGTTGGAAAACTTCGATAGGTCGACATGGGCGCCATCTGCGATCATGAAAATGTCCAGGTTGTAGGCTCCGGGCGAGTCTAGAAGCAGTCAACATGGGGAACCAACCCTTCTCCGTCAGACAGCGGGGGAGCTAATACCCACGCTTGTAGTAGTATGAAAGTATCCCATCCAGCGTATTGAGCTTCCAATGAGACTCCTCCTTCAAGAATTGGCCGAATTTGTCTTTCAGCTCCTCCTGCTGCTGGACTGTCATCAGAGTATCTATCTCTGGACCAGCAACACGAGTGAACTGGCGATGCCAGATTTCCGGTGTCGTCATTTCGGGAGACTGACTATGAGATGGGGATGAGCTATGCAGGATGCTGGGTGGTAAGCCTCTGGTGGACTGATAGAGCAGATATATACATGTTTTTCCACTTCATGGACAGACTTCTAGTGAGTACAACGAGGAAGACGATCTCGCACCGCACAGACCGGGTCTGAGCAGCATGATTGATCAGCGAGGGGTGGTGAGTTGTTACCTTGTTGTGTCCAGTGGACCTGTAGACATGCATACACCGGTCCTTGGGAACGGCCATCAGTTGCTGGAAAAGACAGATACAGTGCAGGACCTGCATGCAGGCGCAGGTGGTCTTTGGCAAACCTGGCACGCCCATTTCAGCTGCGCCACTTCTTGTACAACAAACCCAGAGCTACAGGAAAGTTTGAAAGTTCTCCGTAGAAAGTCATACCTTCAATGTGGATCGCTTTTGTTGAGAGCGAGAACCGTATTTCCAAATTTCATTCGTCCAACACAGACATATCGAGATGCAGAGCAATACGTTGATCGGTGAGTTCATAAGCAACGGTCCACAATAGGAAGCAGCTGAAGATCTCGGGCTGCATTTTTCAGAGAACAGTGCGAGCGCAGCGAATGAGCGGATCGAGGTCAACTTGATCTCGAAGGCGTAGATGCGTCATCCGCCAGCCGAAATCGGTGGTGAAGTAACATCTCCAGCCTGACATCATGGACTCTCCGTACCTCTCGAGAGGGAGCTGGCCTTTCCAATAAGACATAGGTATTGGGTATAAATATCTGCGAAGGCCCTTGGGTTTTTCTTCAACATCAGTAATATACTCTAGCCTGAAAACATCATATCATGACTACCCTCAAACGGCACGAGCCCCCAGGTCATCTGGATGATCTTACCGAGGCCAACAAGGACATATGGTCCAAAGACTACATTTCCTACTGGATGCAGGGAGAAATCAAAGCTGATCCCAACGTTGTCAGCAAAGGTCGTACCCCTTTGACCCAGTTCTTCGACGGGACTGTCACCCCATTTAATCAAGAGCAGAAACCGACGCCGGTTAAATGGAATGCATTTCCTAACCTGGTCAGTTAGAATCCCCTCCGCTGGGGAAGAATTCCTCTCGTGGCTGACTAGGGGGGGCAGATTCAAAGCGCATACAACGAAGTGCCGCTGCGGTGGCAGATTGCAGACTCGTCCCGGGTGGTCCAGGATGAGTATCTGGAGTGGTCGGTGAACCGGGGTCCCAAAAAATACACTGGAGATATTTACAGTGTGACCTTTACTGCAGAGGGACCTGAGGTATGTGCCATACGTCCTCTCGACCGATGTTATTGAAATCACTGACACTTGAATCAACAGTATTGGCAGTTCCTGGCTAGTTCGCAGAAAGCGGAATTTCTCAAGAAGATGAAAGATCTCAATTCAGACTTTGCCGCTGACATGAGTGACAACGACTTCTTCCTCACCGACCCTGTGACGAAGACCCAAGTCTACAATCCGGCCAATATATGGAATCTACTCACCACCACAGGATCCATCGCGCACCTAATCCAGCCCAACAACACCCTCTCAGCCGAGATTGACATTGGTGCGCAGGCGACGGTGATCCGCAAGGATGATCAAGGCCAGAAGATCACAGACGGGAATAAGCTGATCCAGTGCTCCAAATACGGAAACCCAGGCAGACATTCAGATCCAAAGGTAGGCCCCTCTCTCTCTTTCGTTTCGTGTGGGTGCTGAACATGATGGCCCACAGATCGGAGCGACAGTCAACTCGTTTGCTGTAAAGGGCTTAAAGCTCACCGTCGCCGAACCGGTTGGGATCTACTATACGACTTCGACTATAGGAGCTTTATGTATGACATCAACGGCACGTCGGATGACCAGACACCCGAACTGGTGAAGATTGAGAATCCCGAAGAGGTCTTTTGCTGCCAGCGGGGCGATATCAAGGCCCACCGCGGCCTCCGGATCAAGGTCGAGGTCCCTAAGGGCAAAAAAGACAAACATGGCAATCAGCTCCTGGTCAGTAATATCTATGATACGGCAAAAAATCGGCACATCAAGTACGGGGCTCAGTTTGCCGACTACATCACTATGGCAATCAACGCCGCGGGTATCAAGGGAGGTGAGGCAGCAGTCCCCGAGAAATGCTATCAACCGCCGAGCCAAACCACTGCCTCGATGAAACCATCTTGTGCCGAGTTCGATGGCTTTGCCCATCCTGGATTCGCGGGTGCCCCTGGATCGTCTCGCGCTTAGGCCTAAGTTATAGTTCGAGGACGTGGAATTGAAGGCAAAGGACAACGACCGGCCAACAGGATTCCCGAATCGATAGTATAGCAACAGTAACAATACGTATAGTCCAATTCAGATTGCTTGAGCCTTTATGACGTTTTGTTGAACTTCGAGCTGGAACGGTGGATGACTCCTTTCTCGGGCAGCAACCTCTTCCAGGTCTCCAGCTCGTTCCCTGGAGATCTGGGAGTACTTTTGAAAACCCTGCCTTGCGAATTCAGCTTTTGAGTGAGCTCCTGAATGAGGAACTCCAGGGAGAGATGGCCGACGCTCTGGGTATTCCGGTATTATGCCTGAAGCTAGCGATATGAGCAACTGCCTATGTTTCAAGATGTCCTTTCCCGAGAGCGTTCCTCTCTATCCCGGAAGACAGAAGGCCAATTGGGGTCTACGAGGTCCGAGCTGAGGCTTTCAATGGCAAGACTGCACCAGAACATGCGCAGCGAAGAGTATTCTTGCTGCCACGAAGTGGACACACTGAGGTATTTTGTTTCAATTGATGTTTAATCCCCAAATCTAGATCATTACTGTCAAGACAAAACACGAGTCATGGACTTATCTATTAATATTAGTGATGTTCAGTGCCACTTTATCAGGTAGGTGAAAATGAGGGGCTTGGTTTTACCTTTACTCTTGTCTTACTATTGATTATATTTTCTCTGTCTGCTTACATGTCATATTATTATGTATCTATCAAGTTAATCGATCTACTTTTATTTATATTGATATTAAAATCACTGATTCTGATAACAGTGTCCTAGTATGTCGACCAGAGCAATTCATAAAGAGAAGACACATAATCAAGTATTTGTTTACTATACTAAGAAGGATGATTACGCAAGGCTTGCTTTAAGACATAGCTGTTTACTACTACATGCATTCGGCATTAGTTGTTATGGCCCATGCATGGCTGCGTAATCCAGGCAAATCTGTACACTTCCCCACCCTGGATCTAAACCATGGGAATTACCAACAGTCTCCGAGATTGTGCAATCATGCGTATAGATATGGCCACTCTTCAGAACTCCTCTGGGATTCTCAGATTTACGGCTCACACACTTCAGGTACTGGTCTTCAAGCGGGGTCGGATAGTAGCATCTGCCAATCCCCTACGGACGCAAACAGGGACATGCTGAAAGGATTATGACCGAATAATTACGTCCAAATTGCACGGGTGATGGAAGCTAACTCCAGTACTAGTAGGACAATGCTCTCAGACAGAACTGCCTAATTAAGACGCTTCGAACACTCAGAAGAATCGCACCCGATATAGGAGAAGACCAGCTTTAGAAGTAGCAATTTATAACCCTGTCTATCTGGATGATTCACAAGAGAAATATCCCAAAAACACCCCGAAATAAACTACACGATTAAGATTCCACTGCTTAAAAGGTGCTTATTAGATGTCCACTATGTATCGAATTAGGGCTGTGATGTAATTGGCGGGAACCAGTGTATTTGCCCTAACTACATTTTAGAACTTTGCCAAGAAAACAGTCTGTTTCTACCTTATTTACTATACCGTAGATGTAGTAGTTATAAATTAACAAAGACTTGATTGTATAGTTTTATTATTGAATTCTCATGTAGAGTATTATTTTATCTTTCTGATTTATATATTATTACAAGATAATATTGGTTATGTGGTATATATCTATACTAGACCAAGTATATCTTCTTTTAATTCTAGGTATAAAACGCCATGATATATGGGGTATCTCTTCTCTGCACAATGCACTTATCTATACAGACACCAGGCAACACATCAAGCGTAGGGCTTAATTTACTGACTACTTTACGATAGGGGCCAATGCTATCGATGCTAAGAGAAGTAAGACAGTTCCTGGAAAATACGACTAATATCTAAGCTACCACTGTCTTGGTATAGCACTATCTTGTGCCGAGTTCAATGTCTTTGCCCATCCTGGATTTGCAGATACCTTTGTTCATCTCGTGCCTAAGCCTAAGAGAGCAAGGATATAGATTGTCCTCCAGAACGCCAGAATCGATAGTGCAGCAACAACATCAATACTTATTCAGACTGTTTGGGTTATTATGACTATTTTGTCGAACTCGCTGTAAAAGCGGATGCCTCATGCCCAACCAACAATACTATCTCTCCTAGCAAGATGAATCGCTGAATGGGGAAGGCTGGTTATCTTGCCCATAGCTTCTGGATTATCAGCCTAGTTAATAATTACGCACTTCTTGCACATACCAATAGGATTTAATAATAAGAACTAAATTGAGGGGTATGTTTATTTAGTACTAGCTTTAAGAACTATAGTTAGTGGCAGTACATAGAGATAAGCTTCCAGTGCTACCCGCAAGGTTATATTTAAATGCTCCTTTCGGCGCAGGCCTTATATCTATTATTTTGCCGTTGTTGTAGCAACTGGGCTCTTTTTAAGTGTATGTTGCTCAGTAATTCTGCACCATACTCATAAACATATCGTTAGTCAATAGCCTAGCCAGCAAGGTATATCTGACTTACATCAGGCCATAATCTCAATCGAAGGCACATTATACAGCATTAACCAGCAGTAAAATACCCTTCATGAAATCGAACCAGGTTAAGCCCTGTGGTGTAGTAGTAGAAGCTCAAAAAAAAAAGGATAAATATATGCTTGATTCCTGTCTTGGTCTACATCTGCATTAATTCATGATTCGAAATACACCTAGTCCACAAAGATGGCCAGGGAAGTGCTGGCGTAGTTCTTGAAGAAGCTCTTGAACAGCCGAATGCAGTGTCCCACGTCATAGGTACCCCCCGTCTCCCGGATACTATGCATGCTCAACTGCGGGTTACCCAGGTCCAGGGTACGAGCACCGAGGGCGGCAGAGAGCATTGGCCCGATGGTGCTTCCACAGCTAGAATCGTTGCGGACAACAAAGAGTTGCAGAGGAACACCCTCACCACCGTCTTCCACGGCTTTGCGTGCGACTTCCTGAAGAAGTACGATGCCGGGTGAATTAGTGGCGTAGCGGGCATTGGCATTAATCTTGATTACTGGACCTTTGTTGATTTCCGGTCGGTGATCGCTCTCATATTTGGCAGACCAGTTCGGATGGACACCGTGGGCCATATCGGCCGAGAGCAGGAAAGAAGTCGACAGGGTCTGCTCGTAAGCGGTACTGGTATCGACATCACCCGAAGCAGATGGAAGGACTGAGAGACGACGGATGATAGCAGGAAGCATATTTGAGTCAGCGCCTTGAGCCGTGCAGCTTCCAATCTCCTCGTGATCAAACAGAGCGATGAGACGAATAGTAGACTCATTTTCCAGCGCAGACTCGTCAGCAACCGATTCGATCAAGCCAGCCGTCGCACAGTATGAGCTGTTCAGGTTGTCCAGACGGGGAGAGAAGATAAATTCCTCTAGCAATCCACCCAGACAGGACTTTTGCGTATCAAACAGGATCATCTCGAAATCCAGCACATCGGATGGCTTCACGCCAGCTTCGGCAGCGATAAGCTCGACAATGTGGGGGTGATGACGCTCTGTAATGGATTTCAGTGGAGAGAAGTCCCCGCTTTCATCAGTAGTGGCTGCACCACCCTTCTCGCTGGAATTGTTGGTCTGGCCAGTGCGGTTGAGTTCGGCCGCAATCATGCCTGCAATGGGAAAGAGTTGGGTTTCCTTGTTAAACGTGAACGTTTCCTGTCGTTCCAGGTGGATAGCCAAAGTTGGGATACGAAGAACTAGCAAGCCAGTCAATAGGGATGTGAAAAAATTGGAGTGGTGATCTTACTTGGTCGGTCAATCTTGACGAGCTTTTGAACAATAGAACCGTCCTCGGCGCGGACCATGGCCCGACCTGCTACTCCTAGATCACGATCAAACCCTGGCGCAGCATCGTAAGCCTCGAGACCCCATGCAACTGGATGAATTGCTTACATGTATGCCAAATACCTCCGCCGTAAGTCTCGACACCGACTTGAATGTAGCCCTCACCCCGCTTGTTGCTAACAGGCTTGATCCTCAATACAGGTGAATCTGTATGGGCTCCGATCATGGCAATGGGATTGCCAGGCTATCCGTCCAAGTCGTCAGGTCACTTTCAGTGAAAATATGTCGGGTCACCTACCTTCCATTTCTTGCCAACCGCGAATGCCACAATAGTAGAGCTATTCCGGGTCAGGAAGTACTTCCCGCCGGGACGGCATGTAGACGCCCATGAGTCCTTCTCCTATTGATTGTTAGTAATGTACACAATCGACTCGCTATATATGATAGTCACCTTGATCTCCTGAAACCCCGCCTTCGCGAGGAGGTTTTTGGCGGAAAGGACAGCATGGAAGGCTGTATATACGCGTTAGATTGATCGAGCGTTTCCGAGCATGCGGAGGGGGCAGTACGGGTCGGGGAAGCATTGACAAAGGACAAGAAGTCCAAAGCCGGCTGCTTTAGGTTCTTTGTCAGATTTGCAGTCATGGTTGGTTGAGTACCCTGGGATATAATGAAGAAATGAAGACAAAGAACTGATGAGGGGAAGTGGAGTCAAGGAATGACGGTGGCACAGCTTGGTCTTGGCGGTCAGTAATACTTCGTACAATAAAAGGCAATGGGCGATAATAACAATATATTGTGAGTCTACAACAGCGAATGAAGAGGAGAAGTAAATGCTGGAAAGACTATAACGTTCCAACGTTTCCATCTTTCTCCAACTTTTTACCCTTCAACTCAACGTTTCTCTCCCAACTCGAAGCGACTACCTACCTAGGTAGCTATTGGACCCATGAGCCAAAGCTTACATGCAGTGCACCTGGGCAGCGGTCAACAACTCCTTGCACCAGAACCGACAGTAGCCATGGGCCCGTGGATCCAGTCCAGTCCTAGAGTCGGAGCGCAGAATGACGCGCGTGATCTAGCTTGAGTGTGGAGCAAGCGAGTAATAGATAGTATCTTTCTACTACGACTGTACGACTACGTAGAATAGTTATGTTACAAGCACAACTGACCGGATCTCCCATAAAGCCGGTCGGAAAGCCGAAGAGAGGGAAGCGCGGGACAGAATGAGCTTCGGTAGAGTAAGCGGAGATTTTTGAGCCACAAATTGAACATTTTTAACTTTGCTAGATTGCTACCCAAAATCCCCAGTTTTAGAAAAAAGCTCGTGGTCCAAGCGTTTTCGCGTTCCAGGGCGCGAGGAATGCGAGACAGTCGCGAAACCTATAATGACGCCCCATAAGAAACAACAACAATAAACAATGGCCATCCCCCATCAACAATACCTCGTGACAACCTCGAGATACGCGTTGACCCAATGATCTGCTGGCGCTTCGCGTCAATACTCGGACATCTCGGGTTGGATGGACATGAGCTGATGGACGTGTGATATCATTAACCAGCAGACTGGGCAGTCTGGTCTGGAGTCGGGTAGGAGTTCACCTACCTACGAGTAGTTGTAGCTGAGGTATCATCCTAGTACCGTAGTACTAGTGTTCTGTTGATCGGGAGACCCTTCTCTTGGTTGGCCTGGGGAATCAATGTATATCTACAGTACACCAACGTTGTCGACCACCACTTCACAATCTGAACCACATAGCTTCCTACTGAGGCCATTACTCAGAGAACTCTTCTGTTTTGTCAGTCAGCCATCTATCCATAGCTATTTATATAACTGAAAAGAACAACAAAACCATAACAATGCATGAGACAGTCCAGCCTCCCTGTGACCCTTTCAGGCTTAGCGCTCCCGACGCGTGACCGAGAAAGGGAAATCCCCTTCCAACAGGCATTGCTCCCGAAACACAAGGAGGGAGGGCTGGCGAACTTTTGAACTTCATCATCCTCACCAGACCGTGGTCAGGTCAGTCTTTGATGACCTCCATGACACCCGTCCGACAATATCCATCCATCTCTGTGTCTGGTGAGAGAACTCTTCGCTATCAGCATCCTTATCGCCATCTTACCCCCCCTGCTGTCGCTCCCTCAACCTGCACCCGTCTGGATTCCAACCACTTCATTTGATTATTGTCCGGAGCGGAAGTGAAGGGTCCCAACTGCTCTGCATTTGCCAACTGCACGACCACCTTACGCTGATTGAACCTCTGCAACTCTTCTTTATCCTTCATCCTTACTTCTGGCTCGAGACCTCTCCACTGGCTTTTGATTCGCCCGTTGGCGCCCGCTTGGTGACCTCGCTCCCCGACATTTCAGATTTCAGACCTGTCGCATTTGCTGGTTCAACTTCGCCTTTCCACCGCCCATCTGGAGCGATTCCTCTTCCCCCCTTCACACCATGGCCGACAACAACACGGATTCAAGTAGTTCCACATCCCGCCGCGGAGCGGGAGGTGCAAGGCCAACAGCAGCGCATATCGTATCCCCTCCGGGCTCGAGGACACCTCCAAGCATGCCTGCCAAATCGACCATTTTCTTCCCAGACACAATGGGAGGGCGACAGTCAAACCGAAACACATCCGAGCCGATTGATCCGAATGCGCTGACGAAGGCCCTGCGAGAATTCGAAGACGCTGGGCGCGCCCGCGAGAGAACGCCAGGGACAAGTCCCAGTCGGAAACGGCAGAGAGTATACGGGGACAGGTAAGTGAAGTTGACCTGTCTGGCTGGGTTATTCCCGGTTGACGATTACTTGAACATTTATGGCTGACTGGGCCTCTTTAGGTTTATACCAAATCGTGAGGGCCAAGACCTTCAGGCTACCTACAGTCTGCTTCACGAGGATGGCTGTCCCGCGACACCTTCAAGGTCCAAGAAGCGGACTCCTCACTCGGAGCTTCATTTCCAAAAGAGTATGTGCCAGTCGAATCCACCTCGCGTGGAGTGCTAACCGTGTTTAGCGGAAGAAGCGAACAGGATGTACTCTCGAGTCCTGCGCAGTGAACTGTTCGGAAATACTGTCCCTCAGGCTGATATAGACTCGCTACCTCCCGACCCCTTATTCGGTCTTGCCGGAATCAATGATAAGACACGCTCTCATACCCCGCCGTCGCATGTGGTATCCGCTCTACCGCCCGCTAGCATCACCCCATCAACTCCTCACAAAAACCTATTCAACTACGCATCTCCACGAGATACGCCGTCCAAAACCCCACGGAGTCACCATGCCCCAAATCTCAACGTTCGCTCAGAATTGTACAGTTTATCTCCCATCCGGTATGACAGCCAACGGATACTCGAGACGCCACGCAAACAACCCCGCTATGTCAACAAGGTACCGTACAAAGTTCTCGATGCGCCGGACCTTCAAGACGACTTCTACTTGAACTTAGTCGATTGGGGGAGCAGTAATGTGCTAGGAGTCGGCTTGGGAAACTCGGTCTACATGTGGAACTCACAAACAGGCAGAGTGACAAAACTGTGTGAGCTCAAGGACGACACGGTCACCAGTGTCAGCTGGATTCAAAGGGTATTTTCTCCGCAACCATATACTAAGCATTTTGACTGATCGTGACGAAGGGTACCCATCTTTCTATTGGCACTGGGAAAGGTCTCGTACAAATTTGGGATGCAGAACGCTGTCGCCGGCTACGGACCATGATTGGGCATACGAATCGTGTAGGCGCGCTAGCTTGGAACGACCATATCCTCACATCAGGTTCTCGCGATCGCCATATCTTTCACCGTGATGTTCGCTCACCCGATCAATATCTCCGTCGCCTTTCCGGGCATAAGCAGGAAGTCTGCGGACTCCGATGGAACACGGAAGATGGGCAGTTAGCTTCTGGAGGCAACGACAATAAGCTCCTTGTTTGGGACAAACTGAATGAGACGCCACTCTATCGTTTCTCTGATCATACTGCGGCTGTGAAGGCCATTACTTGGTCTCCCCATCAACACCATCTACTTGCCTCCGGAGGAGGTACAGCCGATCGGACGATTAAGTTCTGGAACACCGCTACGGGCTCTCTCATCAAGGAGGTCGACACCGGTAGCCAAGTCTGCAACTTGGCGTGGTCGAAGAACTCTGATGAAATCATCAGTACCCACGGCTACAGTCAGCATCAGATTGTGATATGGAAATATCCGCGCATGGAACAGATCGTCTCACTAACCGGCCACACATTCCGTGTTCTCTATCTGGCCATGAGTCCGGATGGCCAAACAGTAGTAACTGGTGCTGGCGACGAGACTCTAAGATTCTGGAAAATATTCAACAGGCGACCTGGCAGAGATCATGGACGGGAAGGTAGCAGGTTGGCGGAATGGGGAACTATTCGGTAACAGTTTGATAACTCGGGTGCCACGGCACTTTGACGGCTTCTTTGGAGTTTTACAACATGCATTAGATGCGGCGTTCCGGCTTTGGCGTTGGTGTTCCTTGATGCTAGGCAAGGGTGCGGGGGGGTTTATGGAGTCAATTGGCATCTGTCGCATCTTTGCAGGCATACAGCATTTTCACAGGCGACTACTAGGTGGTTTTCTTTCTTGCGGCTTTGATATCATCGGATCTTCGTCCATGTACCCTTTGGCATTGCTTTACTTCTCCCCTTTCAGCATTACCAGCATCGCGACCCCTCTCACGTTCTGCCTTTTGAATTCTTAAAATCAGCAAGCTGAACGCAAGTCTCGCATACGAACTTCCTTTTCCGCTCTCTATTCCTCGGACTGTATGTAAGCGGTGGCGCTGATGGTGTTGGTGGGTGGGCAGAACATGGCGTCGCGCAGTTTTCGTAAGGGTTTGCTTTGACGACCCTTGGCCTTGAGTTGTTTTCTCTTTCAACCAGACCTTGCGTTATTTGTGGTCTGCTTTTGCTGCTGTTTCTGTACTTTCTTTTCTTTTCTTTCTCCTTTGCGCATTATGCGACATTATTGATGACGAGATGACTGGAACCACCTGCAGCCCCGATGCCTTGCCTATTTTAGGTATTGGAGGCGAATTGCATAACTAGGAAGAATATTATATTTTAATCCGCGTTGCGAAACAACCTGGCCGGATCTCAGTGTAGAAGACCTTCGCTCAAGCATAGACGCTAAAAGGCATGCCAGGGCATAACCAGGATTCTAGTAATTGGCCCTAGCCTCGCTGGTGTAGTAATTGGGATTTCTAGTTTAAAATAGGAATATTCTAACAAATACCTGATGCTACAATACAACACATCTGTCCTCCTAACACTATTTTAAATTGTCACAGAATTAAGGAGAGATTTGGATAGATATTTTAGATAACCAGCCTCGCCGGTTCGATGGTCAACAGTGTCTTCACGCGCTCCAAGAAAGTCCGAGCCCTCTTCTCCTCGCCCACGGGGACCGTCAGGCTGAAAACATTCAGTGCGGAATCAGCCGGGTGCGACTGAGCAGGGACCGCCCGCGGGGCCTGCTTCTTCACTGCCCCGGCGAGGAAATCAATGATATCCTCCTTCACTGTCTGGGACTGCTGCACAGAGGCCGATGCATCGACGACATTTAGGTCGGGGATGTATTCACCGCGCGAAGCCTTGACGGGAGACGCGCCAAGAAGCTCGTCGAAGATCTCGCTAGCGGAGGGTTTGGCATACGGTGACCGGGGAAGATCATCATTGGCCAGGTCCGTAGCGCGCGCAAGGAAAGTCGAGAGCGGGACCGTCACGCCGACCGACTCCTTGAGTTTCTTCTGAACAGCGAGAACCGTAGAAAGCGAGATTGAAACGGCGACTGATATTGTGGGGATCGTCTTGGCGACCGGCTCTGGAGCGGGGGCTGGAGCTGGAGCTGCGGGTGCCGGCGGCGGTGGAGCGATCTTGATGTTGCTTAGGTCGAGGTGGGCGAGCTTCTCGATCCGGGATGCCTGCGTGGAGGGATAGTCTGAAGGGATGAGGCCGAGGTAGGCGAGAACGTCGCCCTTGAGCAGGCGGCCTTTGGGACCGGATGCGGGGATCTTGGACACGTCGGAGTCTGGGATGCCCTTTTCGTGGAGCAGTTGGATGACGGAGGGATAGAGAGGGTAGGCTGGGTTATGGGTTTGGGGCGTAGATGTGGATGCGAGACCTATTGATGATAGAATGGGTGGGTTAACGCTGTGTGTTGACGGAAAGATTGGGGGATATGATTGCGCAATGCAGGCGCATAGAAGCTTAAAGCTATTATGGGCTTGGGCATCGGAAACTCACGTCGGGAGGTGTGGGAGACCACGCGCGGCTGGCGCCTGGCCAGGACGGCGGGAATGTGACGGACTGTAGAAGCCATTGCAATATCCCAGACTATCGTGTTCTACTTGGTGTAGTCTGGTTCTCTCGAGAGATCGGCGTTGGCGTTGAGCGAGCAATGAGATCGGGGATACGACAAAAATCCCACCACCAGAGCACCCGCAACAATTGAGGTACTGAAAACAGCGAGGGGTCTTGCGATCAGCGTCTCACGGTTGCAAACCTGAAATGCTTCCGCTGGCCATCAGGCTAGAGATGTTGGGGCCGATGGTGAGACAATTCTCACCGGTGGCCGGGACGGGAACATTTTTCTGCCGTAAGCACGGATTCGAGCGTCGCACTGCCCAAGGCCGTTGAGCTCCCCAGGTTGATTTCTCTGATTGTCAGGTATGTTGGGCTATTTCTGTCGATCCGTTCAAGATGAACTCTCAAAACAGGGCTCACTTCTTTTGCATTGGACTGTCGTCACTTCTACATTAGTGTTTTTGAATCCGCTGGCTAATCATGCGACTTGATTACAGAGATCAAAATGTTTGCCAGGACACTTGCATTCAGAGTGCTCGCGCAGCCATGCCCGAAGGCTTCTCCATTGCGTTTTTGCTCGCCTAATGTTACATCGAGGTACTTCTCCTCGAGCATTATCCGATCGAAAGCTGCCGGCAAAGTCGCGCCGCAAAAACAACCACCATTCCAAAGTCCCTCGAAGCCCTCTTCACCACACAAGGCCTCACCTCAGACAGGAGACACTCTCAAATTTGCCGGCCGACGGCCAACTGGCTCTGCAAAATTGGACCGAAAGGTCGCCAGAGAAGGAGAATTGGTCCTATTCAAGGCTCCGTCGCATCGCAGCTATATACTGGGTGCATACGGAATTGCCTTTTTCTGCTTCGCATACTCAGTGTACAACTCTAATGCCGTCATTAGAGACCCAGTCGTGCCGTACCCAAAGTGGCAGCAGGGTCTATTAGCAGGTATCTGCGTCACGATGAGCGTAATGGGCACTGTCTTCCTGTTCAAGACCGGAAGACTGGTCAAGGGTGTGAAGGCAATCAGCAAAGACGGGCAAACATATCTTCGCTTCTCAGTCCGACATATAATTCCCTTCCGGAAGCCCTTGGAGTTCGATACGCTGCCCCGCCAGATTGCGTTCACACGCCGTCTGGTTGTCTCGCCAGAGGCACTCCGCGGTCAGCAGAGGCTTGTTTCCCAGGAAGCCGCCAAGTCACGGTCTGGCAGCCTTCTGAAGGCACCCTTTAAGAACTTCAGCAAACTTTTGTGGGGGTTGTTCCGGTCCATCCGGCAAATTTTCACCCAGGAGGACTTTATTCTGCTAGAAGTCGAAGGTCGGAAGGGGGTGTATAGAATGGATTCGTCAGGCTATTTGTCGGAAGACTTTCTAGTCATTGGAGATCCTGTGTCTCTAAGAAGGTAGGCACCACCAGAGGGCCCTTCCATACTCATATCTTCACATGGCATGTGTAACTATATGTTCTTCTTTAAGCGCAATTATGACTGCGGCAAATTATGGCTCTTTGTATATTATGGATGATTAGAATATATGGTGGATTATTAGGGAGTTCGATATCTGCCCGTGTACCTTACTGCTTGCTATACTCCGCGTCTGCAGAAAGTCCATGCGGCTTTACTGGGGTAAACAGGATTGATATTGCCATTCTACTCAAAGGTGACGTAGACGACAAGGACCCATTCCTTGCATCAAGCTCTAGTATTGCGCATCCTATATTCACAAGCTTCGCCGATACATTTCAGATTGGAAACGGTGGTGGCCTGTACAATAGATCCTGTTCACGTGACTTCAACGCGTGGGATTTCTCCACGCGATGCGCGGATCCCCTCAACAACACCATCAGCTCCGCATCACCGCCTTGCGATTTTCTTCGAAGACTCGATCGGGTGCTTAGCGTCGCGGCGAGAAGCGACTGCGTAGTCGCAAGATGGGGAAGCTAATCCGACTCGAACTTTACAGTACGTTGAATAGCCCCGCCAGCAAGTCGCAGCGCGACAGCTGATAATCTGTGCCAGATTTCAAGTCCTACAAAGGCCACCATGTGCTGCTCTTCGGTGATGCCTATTTCACATCTATTATTGGACCCAATGGGTCAGGGAAGTCCAACTCGTGCGTCCTGTCCCCGCTGCGAACGCTTTTCAAAATGAGATTGCGCTGACTTCCCCAGGATGGATGCGATTTCATTCGTCCTAGGCATCAAATCCTCACATCTGCGATCGACCAACCTACGAGACCTTATTTATCGCGGCCGTGTTTTGCGCACATCAAAAGTCGATGCTGATGGAAACGCCGTGGACGGGGAGACAAACGGAGCCGGTCCGACCCAGGAGGACGGAATCGACGGCGAACAATCACAGGATGCGAGCGGCAACGATCCGAGAACGGCGTGGGTTATGGCTGTCTACGAGGATGACGCTGGAGAGGAGCAGCAATGGCGGCGATCCATCACGAGCCAGGGAGTCAGCGAATACCGCATCAATAACCGCGTGGTGACTGCGCAGCAGTACAATGAGGCACTGGAAGCGGAAAATATTCTTATCAAGGCCCGCAACTTTCTCGTTTTCCAGGGTGACGTGGAAGCGATCGCGTCCCAGTCGCCAAAAGATCTGACGCGGCTGATCGAGCAGATCTCCGGAAGCTTGGAGTATAAAGCAGAATACGAACGGCTCAAGGCGGAGGCAGAAGAAGCCGCTGAGCAGCAGACAGTTCAGCTCAATCGCCGCCGAGCTATCAATTCAGAGATCAAGCAGTACCAAGAGCAGAAGCGAGAAGCTGAGAACTACGCGCGGAAAGCAGAGGAACGCGACCAGGCTATCATTACACATATTCTCTGGAAGCTCTTCCATTTCCAACGTATGATTGACGATTCGAGCGCTGAAATCCAGAAGTACCAGGATGAACTGAAGGAATATCGGCGAGGCGTGGAGAAGTACGAGCGAAACGTCGAAGAGGCGAAGAAGTCCCATCCCAGGGTTGGCCGCGATGTAGCAACCGCTGAGAAGAACATCGTTAAGAAGGAGAAGGAAATTGAAGAGACCACCACTGCTCTTGTTCCTATTGATGAGAAAGTCGACATCACGAAGAAGAAGGTAGAGAGGTATAATGCTCGCATTGCTGAGATTGGAAAAGAGCGCGACACACAGTCCGCTAGTGTTAAGCAGCTGCAGAAGGATCTCAAGGTCGTCGAGAAGGCCCAGGTTCAATGGGAAACAGAATGGCAAAAGGCCTTGAGCAAACAAGGGGGCAAACTCAGTCAAGCTGACCAACAGGAATACAACAAACTTAAGGAAGAAGTCAACAAGCGATCTTCTGCCGAGCAGTTGAAACTTGACAATCTAAAGCGCCAGCGTAAGACGGACGCCGAAGCCTACAACAGCCTGAAGAGCAAGTTCGACAGCACTAAATGGCAGCTTGAAGCGCTGGAGACTGAGAGGAAGTCCCTTCAGGAACGCAAGGCGACCGCCAACGATACTGCCAAAACTACGTCTAAGGAGATCGACCAGAAAAAGAAGGAGCTCAATGCTATTACCTCGGAAAGACTACGCATATCGCAGATGAGGACCGAACTCGAGGAAAAACTCCAGGTTGTGTTGAAGAAGCTTCTTGAGGCGGACGACGGCAAGAAGCAGACGGAGCGAGAAATTCGTGCGAAGGAGCTGATTTCAACTTTGAAGCGAATCTTCCCCGGCGTGAAAGGTCGCGTCAGCGATCTGTGTAAGCCCAAGCAGAAGAAGTACGCCGAGGCCGTAAGCACTGTCCTGGGCCGTCACTTTGACGCCATCGTTGTGGATAACGAGAAGTCTGCCAAGGAGTGTATTCAGCATCTCCGGGACCAGAGAGCAGGACAGGCTACGTTCATTCCGCTGGAGACAATTCAAGTTAAAGCATTAAATTCTAGTTTGAAGGGAATGCACCGCGGTATGCGGCCTGCGATTGAGACTGTCGACTACGACGACTCGGTGGCACGGGCAATCACCTATGCTTGCGGTAATGCTATTGTCTGTGATGACCTTGCGACAGCCAAGTATCTCTGCTATGAAAGACATGTGGATGCAAAGGCCGTCACCTTGGACGGTACGGTCATTCACAAGGGTGGTCTGATGACTGGTGGTCGTGGGCCACAGCAAAACTCCAAACGGTGGGAAGATTCAGAAGTGGAAAACCTCTTCAAGCTGAAAGACAAACTCCTGGCAGATCTCGCGAACCTCCCCAAAGGTCATCGCAGAGGAACTGAAGAGGAGACCCTGCAAGGTGAATTGGTTGGCCTCGAGCAGCGGCTTTCCTATGCCGGTGAAGAACTCAAGGCCCTGGAAAGGAATTTGAAGAGCAAGCACACCGAGCTTGACTTCGCGAAACGGCAGCTTGAGGACCTCCGGCCCAAGTACACCGAGAAGCAGGAAGCACTGGATGAGCTTGACGAAGCCATTGCCACCTCCCAAGACTCCGTTAGCAGTGTAGAGGATGAGATCTATCGCAAGTTCTGCAAGCGTCTTGGGTACAGCAATATCCGCGAGTACGAAGTGCAACAAGGGTCTCTTCATGAAGAGTCTGCACAAAAGAAACTCGAGTTCACTACCCAGAAGAGTAGAATCGAAAATCAGCTCAGTTTCGAACAACAGCGGCTGCAGGCTACTACTGACCGCATTACTAGCCTGCAGACGCAGCACCAGCGCGATGCAAATATGATCGCGGAGCTCGAGGCTGAGCAGGAGGAAATGCGGAATAAACTTGACGAGCTCAATGCTGAGCTTGACATTCTGAGAGAGAAACTCGAGGAGCAGAAGGAGAAATACGGGGAGTCCGCCGAAAACCTCGCCCAGCATCGGCGAGAACTTCAGAAGCGCAGTCGAGATGTTGAGTCAACGCTGAAGTCTATCAACGGACTGGAAGCGGAAGTTCAGCGTAACTCGTCCAGTCGATACGCACTCCTCCGTCGTTGCAAGCTCGAGGACATTGACATTCCATTGACCGAAGAGTCAAATCCTCTCGACCAGCTTCCGATTGACGAACTGGTCCAAGGGGGCGATCCAGACGCGATGGACATTGATGAAGACACGCAAGCCAACGGCGACTTTGCCGTGCAAGACTATGGCATTGAGGTGGATTTCGGTTCTCTAGGCGAGACACTGAAAGAGGTTAGCAGCTGATTTAAACCAGTTGAACTTGCGCTGACGATAATAACTTAGGACTCCGATGAGAAGCTCGAGGAAGAACTGCTGGATAAGATCCGAAGCCTCAATAGTGAACTAGACAAGATGGCACCCAATACTCGCGCAATGGAGCGTTTAGAGAACGTGGAGAACAAACTCCGAAGCACGGAGAAGGACTTTGAACAAGCTCGGAAACATGCCAGAAAATCCAAAGAAGACTTCGAGGAGGTGATGCGCAAACGCTCAGAACTCTTCAACAAAGCCTTCTCCCATATATCTGAGCAGATCGGACCCATCTACAGGGAGCTAACTCGAAGTTCGAATTACCCTCTGGGTGGACAAGCGTACGTTCCCCTGCATTTCCAGACAGCAGACACCACAAAATCTAACCAATCTTTTCCAGATATCTCGACATTGAAGACTCCGATGAGCCGTATCTAGACGGCATCAAGTATCACGCTATGCCTCCGCTCAAGCGCTTCCGAGACATGGAGCACCTGTCTGGAGGTGAAAAGACAATGGCCGCTCTAGCTCTGCTATTTGCCATCCATTCGTACCAGCCATCGCCATTCTTCGTGCTCGACGAAGTCGATGCTGCCCTCGACAACACCAATGTCGCACGTATCGCGAACTATATCTACGACCACGCGGCACCCGGAATGCAGTTCATCGTCATTAGTTTGAAGAACGGTCTGTTCCAGAACAGTCAGGCGCTTGTTGGCATCTACAGGGACCAATCGGAGAACAGCAGTAGATCTTTGACACTTGACGTGAGTTTCCCATTCCAGCCTAATTATCTACCTTCAAGTTTTGCATAGTGCTAACTTGCTATCGTAGTTGCGGAAGTACAACTAGTGCTCGCGGTTCATCTCTTTTCTTACCTGTAGATCAAGTTAATGTCACTAAAGGGTTTTACGAGGCCTATATTCCTTTATTATCGTTTCTTAGATATAAAACCCTCAACGAGGCTATTTGCTCGTGCTCTAGGAGTTCCAACAGCCATGCTTTCCAATTTTGTCGGAAACAGAATCTCCTCTTATCAGGCGCAAAAGTAAAGTTATTCTAACAATACACGCGCCAATGGTCTAGAGGTTAGGATCCTCGCCTTCCAAGCGAGGGGCCCGCGTTCGATTCGCGGTTGGCGCATTACCTTTTTGCTTCCTGAACTTTTTTGTTTTAGTTTACTCCAACCTCGCGAGCCTCTGCACCGCTATGGGGATACCGGTAAGTACTGAAACAGTGAAAATGGGTTGAGAGCGGCGATAACTTGCGATTTGAATTGTAGGTTTACCATGTAGGGAAGAAAGTAAGGAAGGAGGTGTCAGGTTTAGGTACCTAGTTGTATCTTCTCTTTCATTTTCCCTTCTTCCTCTGTGGAGTATTATCATCCGTGCTGTATGGATAATCCAGTCAATAATGTGGTACTCGTATGTTACAATTTGAGTGCGTTCATATCGTGCATTTCGTGTGGTGGATATCGGTTAAACCGTGCTGCTTGGCTTGAAGGGATTGGTTGGAGAAGAGTTTATAAGTGTTTGAGGGAGAGTCAATTGAATATATATACTCCAGGTGCTACTGAAGCCATCCCAGTATGGTAATCGACTCGACCGACAGGTCAAACACTCTTGTATTGCTAGCTTCCTGGCGCGAGTCGTGGACAATCTGCTGAAGCCAGTAGGGTAATATAGCACGACGCGAGCTGGGTTTCGAGCAATCTTAAGAGGCCAGAGTATTTGTGGTGGACTGCTGTAAAACAGAAGCCCCTTCCACGGACGCGTAGCCTAGGGAAACTGAATCGTAGAGTAGAGTATGGCTACAACCGACAACTAGGAGCATCCCATGGGAAGGTGATTCATTAATTAGAGAGCTTGAGCGCCGCATATACAAAACTATTTTAGCACAATCGATATTCAATCACGAGCAAAAAATCGCCTGCCAACCAAAATGAAAATTCGTAACACATTGACCAGGATGTTCCGCCGCCAGGGGTTCGTTTCTTAATCACGACGGCTGACGGAATCAGAGACCGCCAGGGCCTGGGTTCATTCCGTACGTGTGCATGTCGTTATAGACATCTAGAAGAAAAGAAGCGGAGTCGGCCTCAAAGGCAGGCTGTTGCTGCAAATCTCCAAAATTCAACCCCTGGGGATGCAAGCCCAAGTCATCGTAGCCCGTGACAGCAAAGTCATTAAACATGCTCGGGTTGTTGGTGAAGTCTGGAAAATCCAAGTTTCCGCCGCTGAACAGCAGACCATCACTGGCTTTCATATCCGGGAAGATATCCTGAATTGAGTAAGTTGTGTGCTCAGGGCCCAAGTCGAATGGCTCGGAGGGCGAGTTAATTGTTCCAGTGGTGGGGGTGACTGCGTCCAGAGTCCCTGTCACGGGCGTAGGCATACCAGCTGTCACGGGATGTTGGAACGCGTTGAAAGAAAACTCCGGAGTATCTGGGCTCATATCCCAGCCAGCAACCGACTCCTGCTTAAAGTCAGGGGCTTCGGAAGGAGGGGTCATACTCCAAGCAGAGAAATCCTGCTTGGGCTGGGCAGAGCCGCTCGATGGAGAAGGGCTCTGCTGGGTAGAGGCTCGCTTGTTTCTACCGTTGTTCTTAGAGCGCATGTAGACCCATCCGTGGGTCTTCTCCATGTGCTGCTTGCAGTTGCTCTCTCTCTTGGACTTGTACGAGCAAGATTCGAACTGGCAGGAGTACAAGCGCGGTGCCTCAGAGTGCTTGTCGTTGTAATGGCGCTCCGCCTCCTTCTCAGTGGCCCAGCCCTTGGTGTGGTATTTGCAGGAAGCGACAGGGCACTTGAAAGGCCGAGAGTGGGACTTCTCGTGTTTGGTAAGATCGCATGGACGGGCAAAGACCTTGTCGCAATCCTTGCACTTTTTGTTGATATTCATAGGAGGCGCATTTTTCTTGCGACGGGCCATCGAACGCTGAGCACCCTCATCGGCGGACGCCGAGCTAAGCGTCCTCTTCATCGAAGGGATAGAATGCTCATCGTAGCGCTGTTCAGTCCGCAGGGAGATTGCCTCACCGTCCTTCTGGACGACAAGTTCAAGAGGGCGTCCAGTTTTGGACATTCCGCCTTCGAGAATAAGTTCAGGGGCCCTACCAAGACTGGTTAGTTTATGGGTTTAGTAACATGTGAGCGTGAACATACTGCTTTCCATCAGTTTCATGTTTCTTTCGCCACTCGTCACGAATCCTCTTAAAACGAGTGACCTGCTCCATGAGATCTACGAAGTAGCCGTTGTTGTACTGCCTGTCTGCTGGCATGCACAGGTCTCGACTGTTCAAGAAGGTAACTGTTTGTCCAAGACAGAGGATGGTGTACTGGCAGAATCGAACGTAAGCGGAATCACTGGTCTTGACATCCTGGAGAGACAAACAACTGTGAGTAACAAATCTAGTAGGAGCACATCGGAATAACCCACCGGAGCAAGTGAAAAGACCGTTTTTTCAAGGTCACGCAAGCAGGAGATCCGCTCGTCATCGATCTGTTGACGGACGTCTTCGACGAGAGGATGGAAAGGCTTGAGACTGTCGTCCTCGAGGAGAGGACCGATGATATGCTTCTCAATCTCCGCGCGACCGTCCGAGCTAAGTTTGTGCTTCTCTGCATCTGCAGAAGCCATGGCACTAATAGATCGAGTGATGGCCGACTGGGAGCGCTGCACACCGGAAGAAGTCGGGTTGCTGCCACGAGACAACTGACCGGCTTTCACTGGGACGATGTTAGCTAACGAATATGTAGAGACTACCGGCCATGACCATGTACCTTTGTTTGATGAGGTGGTCCGGCTACTGCTGACTGAGGTGCCTAGCCCACTGTCGGAAGCATGACAGTGAGCTCTCTGAGTCTTGCGAGAATGCTCTTTAGGCATAGGGCTGGCTTGACGTGAACGAGGTTCACTAGAGCCCTCTCTTCTTAAGTGGAGCTGGAGTAGACCCTTGGGGACGGGAAGGGTGTCGTCGTCTTCAGAGGTGGTCGAGTTCAAATCAAGGCGGCCCAAGATGCCGGCCATACGCTGCTGTCCAGCGGCGATAGCTTCCAAAGCGCCAGGGCATGTGGGAGAGCGGCGTGGTAGCAAAGGTGGAATAAGGTCACGATCGGATGAGCGAAGGATAGATGGGTTGAATGTTTCACCTTTGCGGAGGCGGAAGCGGGAGGGCACTGAAGGAGATTGTTCTTCGGATGTGGTGAGAGAAGGTCGGGTTGCCCTGAAGGGCCGACGCCTCGGGTGGGCTCTTATAGCGTCAGAGTCCTGCGGTACACTCATTTTGAGTCGTTCTGGTCTTCAAAAGGGCGTTAGCAAGGCGAGTGGGCACATAACAGGCGCATGGAGATGACTCACTTGATCGAGGAGCGAATCCAAGCGAAGCTTCTGGTCGGGATTTAGATGACGCAGCCAGTCAACTGTTGGCAAGTCTGCCGTCTTTAGGATCATTAGATATGTACACTCAGAAGAGTAAATGAATAAAATTTCGACACTGCCAGAGACTGGGAATCGAGTAGTTGTCTAATACATACTTGGTCGAGAAGCAGATGACGTTCAGGATGTCGATGGGACGGGCAGCAGGCTAACTGCTGGCTCAAGAGCTAGGGGAAGGGAAGGTCGGCGCCTGGGCGGAGGTGGATATGAATAAATACGCAGAATCGTTGCAACCTAGAAAAATGTCGAAAAGGGACGGTCCGCAGAAAACAAAATGATGGACACTTCAAGTTGGAGAGGAGGAGATGGGGGACAAGATGAGATCAGGGTCGGGATGGTCATTGATGATGGATGGATGGATTGAGGCTGAGGCAGTCTTGGTTTCGATGTCTGCCTGATAGACGAGGTACGCTAGTCCTAGTAAGGAAAAGGCTGTGCGGGTCAGGAACCAGTGATTGGACCACTCGTATTTCTGTACCGGAAGTGCTGGGATGTAATGTCCATACAATAGTCGTACCATCTGGGGCTGTGTCTGGCGGTATTTTATCTTCAATTACTGGCTTAAAACGGCGGATACATAATTCCTCCGTAGCCCGACCGTTTGCCCCGTTCCACCATCTTCCCACTTTTGAGAGTCTGGCCAAGGAATTCTGAGGCCATTAACCGGATCAACTTCGGGCTCTGAAAATAGTATCCAATAATGGACCCCGCCGGCTCCAGGCTTTGCTTGGATTTTGGAAGTTGGGTCCGCCCAGTAGTCCAGGACTCCAGGTGTTTTCTCCATTATTATATGGTCCATGGATCAGGCCCCGTTAGTATCCTGCGGCAAAAAACGTGGGGTCTATTGTATAGGAGTTCTACTCGGATGCGATTCCTAATTAAATCAAGAAAATACTATCTATCTCATTCCGAAGCTAAAGTTAATTCTGAAGTAGGGGGCGAGTTTGTGCCATTCATAATGAACGGATGGAAGTGAAGCAAAAATTGACCGACGCAGGGATCGAACCTGCGATCTTCTGCGTGTAAAGCAGACGCGTTAACCGCTACGCTAGTCGGTCGTGATGTCAAACTCTGACTACTATGGATATATAAGCCAAATCTCATTGTGCTGTAGGGGAGATGCACTTTGAAGTTAGTTCTAAAAAGCCATTGACCCTGATCGTTGCAAATTTCACTTCGGGATGGATCCAAATTCCTACTGTAATTTCTGTCTGGAAAGTTTCCTGAGGTCAACATCAATCACATTTACTGTAGAATTGGATAGAACACCTGAATACGAACAGACCCGGGACGGGATTCCATAACCCGGGCCATTATTAATATAACGACAAGGTGGCATGTTGGAAGGCCTGGGCACAGCTTGACCGCTTCAGCTCAGCTGCTGACCATTAAGAATGGGAACCTAAGAGGACTTTCTTTTAAGATTCATGGACCCTGTAGAGCGAGGGTAGGTAGTATCTCCGGAACACGCGGCAGGTCACGAATACATATACATTCATTTCCAACTCTGTCGAGAAATTGGATAATGTATCTACCTGCCCGAGGAGGTTAGGCATTCACCAAATGAGACCTCAGGCAGTTTGGCATCTTCAGCAACACGAGGAATAATGGAAAAGCAGGACAACTCTGCCCTGCAGGTGGTTGATCTCCGTGCTCAACGCTTCTTGCTTACGCAACCTTGAAGGCCCCAACCTAACCTGGGTGGGGATGAGTATCTCCAGTTGGGCCCTTTCCCTCCCTCAGTAAAGGATGACGACTCCGCCACACTCTACTAACAACGCTCCAAGAAGCCACTGCTGTCCAATCCGGCCTCAGAGCGTTGCATGGCCCGTGGCAGGTTCAACTTGCCCGGCTTTGCTTATCTTCGCGTCGAGCCCGGGGTTCCGGGCTCCTTCGACTCTGTTGTCAGATAGCTTTTTGCAGGCATCACCATTTCTGCACAAATTATCGGTTGACACGCGGCCTTAGCTATGAACTGCACGCCTCTACTCTGCAGAAGAAGCAGATAGAAATAGGAAGAGCCGCACAGACCGTGGTCTGCTCTGGCGGAGTTAAGCCTTAGAGCAATTGCTGAAGGCTTACGTACTACAGAATGGAAGCTGCTATTTATGTTCTTGGTCTTCATCACCTTAGGTTGCTAAATTGCGCGTATGATAATGTTGTTGCTATGGACCAGTCTGCTAGAAGTAAGGTAACATTGGAAAGCCGTAGTCCAAAATTATATGGCCAGCAACATTAGGTCAGGATCTCAAATTGACATCGACCTCGGATGACACTAACCATTGCAGATACCAATTCGGCAACCTCGCCCCAAACCACCGTTAACCAAACCAATCCTCAATCCTAGCCCCATTGACCGGCCCGACATCCACAAGAGATGGGATCCACTTCACGGTCTGAATGGTGTTAAGCATGACAGATGGCCGATGCAGATTCAGCCCAAACCTTGATAGAACTGCCAAAGCGCCTGCGCAGCAGAAATGGACGATCCACCCATGTGCACTGGCTCGGGCATTCTTCTCATTTAACGTTCAAGTCCCGAGCCTCTCACTTCACTCTATCAACGCCTCAACCATCGCGCATGGTCCGACCCGACCCATGATAGTGGGACAGAGAACGCTGTATCAGTGGACGAAGGGGTCGCTTGGATGTCCCTACGTTCCAAGGGCATACATTGTAGACCCGTTTCCCGCAGTCCAAAGTCGAACAATCCAGATAGGGACATAGGTTTGCGGGTTACCGTCAGAAAGGAGACCCGTGAAACCTGAAGCTCGAATTACCTCGATGCCACTGACAATACTCAATTCCGAAACAGCAGCCGAGAAACGAACTGTCGACAGGTGCTCTTGCGGTGGAAGCAGCAGCAGCCGTCAGGTAATATAGTTTCCAAACCAGGTGATAGGAACATGGTGCTCGTAACATGAAGCCAGCTTTTACTGCTGCTGAAGATGAGATGAGACGCATGTAGTCACTGGTGATTCTTATTTCCTCGCAGCTCGTAATCCCCATTTACTGATGCAGTTGTCACGGTGTCGGCCCGAGATGTGCAGACGGGGATAGCAATGCCGGTGAATATAGCATCGATGGTTCCGATGTAGTTGTAACTTATCCGAGCGACGCGTGAACCAACCTCTAATGAAGCCTACCTAATCTATACCAAATTAGCTGTATCTTTCTCAGCATGTGTTGAGAGCTGACAGTGTCGCTTAAGAGTTCTCCAGCTCCACAAACTCAGTAGTAGTAAGTAGTAGGATTGTGGTCATGATGTCGGATTACCGACTGAAAAGCCGTAGGTCCTCAACATCTCGAAGAATCAGGGGGCCGTGGGCGTGAAGAGCACGAATCTTGTGATTGCTGAACCTCGGCTTCGGGAAAGGCAGAACGAGCGGGCGGTGCCGAAATTCAGCGCTCTCTCACCCCGGACTTTCTCCATCTTTCGTGGCCGGAGCTCTCTTCAGCATCTGGGAGCGTGTACAATCCTTCGGTTATTGTCTTCTGTCTATGTGTATCTGCTAGAGGTAATGGTTTATTGATTTCTGTTTCCTGTCCGCCCTTTCCTACACCTACCTACACACCGACACCTCCCTAATCCTACCGCCGCAATCAGTTGGAGACCGACCGCGCAACATAATGGACTTCGAACGCCACGAGTTCACTCCTGACCAGACGAAGTCTCGAAGACGGAACCGCACCCGGAACCGACTGCGTAACAGGGCGCCCATTTCGGCGCGCCTATCGCTGGACCATCATTTGCGTGGGAGTGTTGGTGTCGTGTCGGACGATTTAGCTGACGACCTCTTTCAACCGTCCGATCTGACCGGTGAGTGACGGCGATGGCACTGGTCTAACGGAATTCTGACTATCTGGAAATATAGAAGACTTTAAAGATGATTCTGGAATTCGCTATATCGCAATCTCCCCATATCTACCAGGATCGAGCGCCGTGGAAGCGTTGTCATGGACCATCGTTCCCGTTCGCCCGCAATCAGCGGGTCGCTCGAATGAATCGCCGCTCCCCAATTCCACTATAATGTTTCCGGACTCTGCCGACTCTTTGCAGCCGTTTGTTCGGGCCTTGAATAAGCTCGATCCGACCCGTCACTCCCCGCAGTTGCTGCGCCTGATCGAGATCCGAGTCCTGGATGTGGTCCCCTTGCCTCTTGACACGATATATGTAACCGTGGAGCGAGACCTTCTCCGCAATCATGATGATGTCCAAAGCAAATTTGGGGGCGGATTTACGCCCAATAATGGGACCAATGGGCTCCGGATAAAGGGGCCAGAGCCGAAAAGGTACACCAAACGAGCGGCGGCGGAGATTGAAGGAAGGCTTACGGCTGCAGTGCGGGAGGCTCTGGGAACACAGAGGGTAGTACATACAGGGGACTCGTTGCCGCTGCCACTACCACCGCATCCGATCACATACGCCCCAGCACCTCCTGCTCTTATCTCATTTTGTGAACCAGTCTCTCAGGGTCTTCTGCTGCCCGCCACCAAGATTGTACTAATCCAGGCGCGTTCAAACGGTCATCGACCCCAGCGAGGCTTGAGACCGGCTCCCGGTTTTCTCAAACAAGTGGCCGAGGATGAAGCGGACGATACTTCCAACGAGCAATTCTATTCAGCTGCGGAGGACAAACCGGTTGATGATGGCACTGAAATGGAAAGCACTTCCAATGCGGAGGATTCGGAGACCGAGGGGTCTGGTGGAAACCTGAGTGATTCATCGGACGATTCGCTGGACGATATGATTTCGCTCAGCGCTCCCGAACTGCCACAACCGGCTTCGGGTGTGATGTCGGGAATGACTTCAGCCACACCACGTGGCCGACGTATGGATGGTATTCATACGCCTGGCTCTATGGTGTCGAACCTTACCTCCTCGACCCTTCGTCCTGGTCGACAGAATGGAGGTAAGGTTTTCAAGGCGGAAGGCTTATTGCGGAGCATCCCGAACGAACTTCTCTATCCCCAACCACGGGAGGATGACGACATCGAGGCCGTTGTCTTTGTGGACATCAGTACGTTGGCAAAGATTGGCTGCTTTTCGGGCGACTGGGTACGTATCGAAGCTTCGGAAGAGCCTCAGGCGAACATATTCGCCTCCATCAAGCTCGGAAGCTTCACCGAACAGCATGAGGAGGGTGACTGGCGTGCAATCAAGATTTACGGTTTACCTGGTCTTCCTTCCGCCAAGCCTCGGTATTCGATGAAGCAACCTGGTGATAGGCGTTTAAGCATCTCGCAAAGGCCTGGTGTGCGCATGACTCCCTCTGCATTTGTGCCGCCACTTCTTCTCAACAATCTCGATAACCCGAAGTACGTCCGCATCTCTCCATTGAACATCGGTGCCGGGCCCAAAACGAGTCATTTGCATCAGATGAAAGGCGCCGCTCGAAGTCCTCCTTTGGCCAAAGAAGTAACCCTGCTAAAAGTTAGCACGCCCTTATCAATGGATCGTATCCTACAGCCCGCTCTGTTCGCGGGGCTAAAGCAATACTTCGAGAGCCGGCGGCGTCTCTTGAAAAGCGGCGATCTGCTGGGCATTAGCATCGACGAGACTCTCGGTAGAGCTGTCTTCTCGGGAGTTGGTGGGAGTGAGGGCGGACAGGACGATGATATAACGATCAAGTTAGGCCCAGTAGCTGATTCCGATCAAACTGGGCCCAAGAAGGTTGGCGTCGCTTGGTTTCGCGTCGGCCAGGTCATTCCTAGCTTGCCAAATGATCAGGATGATATTGGTGAATTTGACTGGGGAGGCGTCGCTGTGATTGACTCGGCAACTACGAGAATGGTGCAGGCGGGAAGCGACGTCAGTCGAGTCCCGGGAACGCTCAATAACGGATGGGAATACTGGCTTGGGGTCAAGTCCATTCCAAAGCCAGTGATTGATAGCCAAACGATACACGGCGTTGTGACTGAGCTACCACAATCTTTCGTCTCCCCGGTACAGCAAAGAGTTCGCGATCTGATGGCCGTGGCCACCAGTACTCGTGCGATTCAGCTCGGGATGAAGCCCGTGATGATTCTACTGAGGTCGCAGCAGCGACATATCGGAAAAGCCACCTTGGCGATGCGGGCTTGCGCAGATATTGGACTTCATACATTCCCGATTGATGCTTACGATATCCTGACCGAGGGCGGTGCAAACGGTGGCGACGTCAAAACCGAGGCTTATCTGAAGGCAAGGGCCGAGCGTGCTTTCCACTGCGGCGCGGACTGCACCGCCCTTCTGATCAAGCATATCGAAGTCCTGACCGCTGATCGCATAGTCTCGGCCATGACCGAAATCCTGGCGGATGCTCGGGTTGTGATTGCCACCACTACAGATGTTGAGCAAATCCCCGAGGGCATTCGGAGTATGTTCACGCATGAATTCGAACTGACTGCCCCCGAAGAGAAAGAACGAGAGGGAATCCTCCGAAACGCTGTGGCCGAGCGCAGCATAAAGCTTGCACCTGATGTTGACTTGGGTACAGTGGCCCTCAAGACGGCTGCTCTCGTTGCTGGGGACCTGGTCGACGTTGTTGAGCGAGCGTCGGTCGCACGGGCCGCTCGACTGGAGAAGCTCGCCGAGGCATCGGGCAAACAATCTGGTTCAAAAGTTACTGTTCGAGACGTCCTCCTTGCCGGAGGTGAAGCGGTTCGAGGTGTCACCAAGGCGGACTTTGACACCGCCGTAGACGCCGCGCGAAAGAACTTCGCTGATTCCATTGGCGCCCCGAAGATTCCCAACGTCAGCTGGGACGATGTTGGTGGGCTGACCAACGTCAAGGACGCCCTTACTGAGACCATCCAGCTACCATTAGAACGACCTGAACTGTTTGCTAAGGGTATGAAGAAGCGCAGCGGCATTCTGTTCTACGGTCCGCCGGGTACTGGCAAGACTCTTTTGGCCAAAGCTATCGCTACCGAGTTCTCTCTCAACTTCTTCTCTGTGAAGGGACCCGAACTGCTGAACATGTACATTGGTGAGTCCGAAGCGAACGTTCGACGCGTATTCCAGCGGGCACGCGATGCACGACCATGTGTCGTTTTCTTCGACGAACTTGATTCGGTTGCTCCCAAGCGAGGCAACCAGGGAGACAGTGGTGGTGTGATGGACCGTATCGTCAGTCAGCTCCTTGCCGAACTGGACGGTATGAATGGAGGGGAGGAGAATAGCGGTGGTGTCTTTGTCATTGGTGCCACGAACCGACCCGACCTTCTGGATACGGCCCTTCTCCGCCCTGGCCGTTTCGACAAGATGCTTTATCTTGGTGTTTCCGACACTCACGAGAAGCAAGCCACAATCTTGGAGGCTTTGACGAGAAAATTCGTGCTTGCGCCGGATGTCTCTCTCGCTAGAGTTTCCGAACGACTGCCCCTTACCTACACTGGTGCCGATCTCTATGCTCTCTGCTCTGATGCTATGCTTAAAGCCATTACGCGCAAAGCTACGGCGGTGGACGAGAAGATTAAACAGCTCCCGGGTGGTCCCGTCAGCACCGCATACTTCTTTGACCACCTTGCCACCCCTGAAGATGTTGCCGTGATGGTCACCGAGGAAGATTTTGACTCTGCGCAGGACGAGCTCATCCCTAGCGTTAGGTATGTTTTCTTTTAACTGGAACGACGTGACGAAGAGCCTGGTACTAACAATATGCAGCGCGAAAGAATTAGAGCACTTTGAGAGGATCCGACAGATGTTCGAATCCACCGACAAGCAAAAGTCGGATCCTGACCCGCAGAGCGCCCCACAGACCATCGGGGAGGCGATCGAGGCCCTCAAGCTTGGAAACGACGTGAACGACATTATGGGCGGACCCGTCACTAACGGCGACCAGCCTCTTTCCCCGGAGACCAAAGGCAAAGGCAGACAGGGAGCACCCAACATGCGGAGTGTCAGTAACCATTCGGTCAACGGCAAGGGCAAAGGGAAGAGCAGCGTCAATTCCGTGGGCAAAGCGAAGAGCAGGGCCGTCTCGGCTGCCAACGGCGACTCTGACTCTTCTCTAGATAGATCCGACGGGGTTAATGGCGATGATGAGTATATCATTCGAACTGACCATTTGGCGCAGCCGGACAGTTCGGACTAATGATGGAAAGAAAGACTCCCAGGAGGCTAACTAGGGCTTTCACTGTACATAATTTTCCTTGACTCTTTATACATCGCTGCAGATATCATGCTGTCTTCTAGTATTACCTGTCTACCTTATCTACATAACATACCAGTATAAGCGATGCCGTTTTGATTCTGTAGGGAAAGTACAAAACATCGAGTCGATTTCATTTACGCATCCCTTCGCTTTCAGGTGTCATAGCTGGGTTACCTAGACCTCGACCAACTCCAACCTCGAAACGTCCTTGGAGCACACGCCAGTCACTCAACAGTCAGTCGACTCCCAGTAAGGTCCTACTAGTCAACGTACTACCACCTACACTACATGAATACACACTACCATCGACCCGTCTAGGTAAACCACCTCATCTACCTACCTATCAACGATCTCGAGCAATCCAAGCATCCGGTCTCCACCCAGTGCATCCCCCGCCGTCACAATGACATTCAACAACGACGGATTCGGACATGACAAACTTGACAATAACCAGGTAGGTAGCTATTAGCTACCTTACTAGCCACTAGTAGCTTCCATTTCCCAAGATTCCCTGCAAGGCTTGGAGAAACCGGCTACTTCGGGAACCGGCGGTTCCCTGTCATGATGTCAGATATCTAAGGTAGGTAAGGTCAGGTAGGTGCTGAACTCGGAAGGTCCGGTGGTGGCCTGCTGCACGGCAAGAATGAGTGGATATTGAATCCGAGATGGATAAGGAATGGAAGGGATGATATGTCGGGAATGGCACCGATATACTTACTTACCTACCTAAGGTACCTACCTTAGTACTATACCGGGGATCTATCCTACCGGATTTGCATGAAATAGCACACCCCCCGCCAACCCCACCTCCGGCCCGACGGACCGTGATCCGGAAGGGTTCTAGAAGTACCATGGATGGGACAGACGAGTATTATTGTTAGTCAGGTATTTTTTGGGATATTCATGAGTGGACTTGGCTTGAAGCAGATTGCTAAAGATCCTAGGTAGAAGATAGATCCCGAGAACCTGTATGTAGTATATCAGGAGACAGCCGACTAACCGTTAGGTAGGTAGTTGTCCAATTCTAAGGTTATGATATGGAATCGCCATATATTAGCTAGAATGATGAGATGATTGCGTTTTATTGTAGGAGTATAGGTAAATTGACCATGAGTACTTAACCACTTACTACGTAGTAGTATTACTCAATAAAGTACCTTAGTACTCAGTAACATAGCAGTTATGTATGTTGATAAGGTACTAGTCGTAACAAGGCATCTCGCCTCGTAAGTAGTACAATAAACCCCGTGGATAATATTGCCAACAGGAGGCCATTTCATGCACTGGCTACCCCACACTAGCCAGTGGTATGGTTCGATATAGTCTGGTATAGTTTCCAGCAAATGGCGTCCGCCTTACCGATGAATCATGGCAACCACGTCTCCTATTCTGCTCTGATATTCCGGGAGGAATCTCCTGTCGTCTACCCAATACCGCAGCAGCAAGACGATCAATCCGCCAGATACATACCACCATGAAACACATCCAAGACGACGACGCCCAACTGGCGGCCTTGGGCCACAAGGCTGAGCTGAAGCGCAATTTTTCGATGCTGTATGTCGAATATCTTTCTTCGCCCCACATGTCAGATGTCAGATGGCCAGCTAGGCACTAACAGATGTTGTTGTCTCTCATTAGGTCGATGCTGGGGTTAGCGTTTGCCATCTTGAATGTATGTTCGCCGCCGAGGGACTGTGACGAAGAGGGCACGGGTAGGATCCGGATAATTGATGAATTCGACCTAGTCGTGGACGGCTTTGTCTGCTAGTCTGTCACTCAGTCTCCCGTCTTGTGGGTGTGTTAGTGTTGTCTGGGGTGAGTTTTGGGCTTTAGTTCGGAGATTCTTCTTTTGCATGGGTGGTGCTTTGATTTGCTCACTCGTGGGATACTGAGACTGGTGGACAGGCTTGGTCACTGCTGGTATTTGCAATCTGTGTATTGCGGCCTCGCTTGCGGAGTTTCTCTCGGCTTATCCTACGTGAGTGCAAAATGTATATTGACGGCGGTGTTGAGCTCGTCTAATGAACGGTTGAATAGAGCGGGTGGACAATATCATTGGGTCGCAGACAGTCGGTAGACTCACATTCCTGCGGATGTTTTCTTACTGACATTTCCTTTTTACTTCCAGTCTCATGGAAACGGTGGGTGCCAGTTCTATCGTGGATCACAGGTTGGGCAAATGTTTCCGGCTGGGTAGGGTTGCAGCACCCAAACACTGGAATGAAAATGCTGATGGGATTCAGCTCGCTTTGACAGCCACCGGCGGACTCTTGGGAAGCACTCTCATTGTGGGCATCGGTTCCCTGATGCATCCGGTAAGACGTCAATAGCCCATGAACGCCAAAACCACTGATGCCATGGCTAGCTCTTCGAGTTTGAACGCTGGCATCACTTCCTGATGTACGTTGCAATTAACCTGATTGCGTTCATCATCAATGCTTTTATGAATTCCGTACTTCCGCTGGTTACCAAAACTGCCTGTGAGTGCTCGCAAGGTATTATCTGCTTGCAAGGCTAATTCCCCAGTCATCTGGTCACTCACGGGCTTTGTTGTCATTTCGATCACCGTCCTCGCATGTGCTTCACCAAATTATCATTCTGGGAGGTATGATAGCGCTGGCGTTCCTCGAGGCTATCTCTTGAAATAGCTAAAATACGTAGGTTTGTATTTGCCGAGTTCATCAATATGACAGGCTGTATGTGCCCGCACATTATTTGAACTGGACGCTGATATATTCAGGGCCTGATGGCGTTGCATGGTTGCTTGGAGTAAGCCGCATCTCGGAAACTAGCAGAATTCGTTGCTGACTTTGTCAAAGCTGCTGCAAGGTGGCCTCGGGCTCACTGGATTTGTACGGTTCTTCTGCCTGTGTCAGAGAAATTTGACTGACTTTTCCCGAGGACGGTGTCGCTCATATGATCGAGGGTACAGACTCAATCCAATCCCAGAGCTGGGATTAACGTACTGACATATTCAAGAAATCCCGAATCCCTCAGTCGTCGGACCGAAAATCATGATAGGATGTGTGGGCATCGGCATGTCCACTGGCTTGATATTCCTCATCGTGCTACTCTTCGTTGCTGGGGATATCCAACACGTAATCGAGTCCGCTGCAACCCCGCTATTACAGATTTTCAGGGATGCAACGGGGAGCAACGTGGGGGCAATCTGTCTTCTGATGTGGGGATCCTTGCTTCCTCTCTGTGGATTCCCTGCTCGATGCTGACAGATCTCTCAGGTTCCCTCTAGTTTGTATTGTGTTCGCAACCATCGCCATTATGACGACAAGTAGCCGCATGATATACGCGTTTGCGAGGTCCGCCAACTCCTGTGATTGCCATTTATGGAGTATCGCCCACTTTCGCTGACAGCGTCCCAGAGACGGTGGGCTACCGGCCTCTCCATTCTTCAGAAAAGTTCATCCAAAACTCCACGTCCCTCTTAATGGATTGTACCTGACGAGTACCCTCGTGATCCTGTTCGGATGTATTTTCCTTGGCTCCTCAAGGTGAGTTTCTGCTCGACGGTCTCGGCGGCAGTGCCATTAACTGGCCATAAATAGTGCGTTTGATGCGATTGTATCCGCGTCGGTAGTGATGCTGGACATCTCGTACGGGATCCCGATTGCAGTGAACTGTCTCCGGGGCCGGCAGATGCTTCCCGCGAGACCGTTTGTTCTGCCGCATTCTCTCGGTTGGATCGCCAACTTGGTACGTAAATGTTGAATGCAAATATCCTCTTGAAACGACTAACGGATGAGGAATGGAAGATTGCACTCGCGTATATATCCTTGACCACCGTGCTCTTCCTCTTCCCTCCCAAGCTTCCGGTGACAGGCAGTAACATGAGTAAGCCCAGCCATCTCACATGCAGCGTATGTCCAGGGATACTGATCGTTGCCTGTTACAGACTACTGTGTCGCTGCCATGGGCATCATCTTCATCGTATCAACGCTCCAGTGGTTGGTTGACGGCCGGAAGAACTTTACCGGACCACGTGTACACGTCGATGCAGAAGTGATGGCGGTGATGGAGGGAAGAGCCACCAGTGTGGATGAGAACGTCGAGGTCATGGAGCACAGAAAAGAAGGTCGTCTTGCCAGTATTATTCCTCGAAAGCATTGCAGATAGATAAATCCGTGGAAGGAGGTGGAACGATACCTACCTTACCTAGGTACAGGTAGGTAGGTCGTAGGTACAGCCCTGTCACGGGTATCTGGACCTGATCTTACCTTAGTCTCAGGCCAGACTCCGTTCAGGTGGGGGGATTTTCTTACGTCATGATCCCCCCCAACTTTTCCTTAACAATCAATCAATCCCCAGCTTTTTTTTTCAACCAACTCCTGCTTGAATGGTTCAGCGAAACTTCAGGAGATTCCCTACCTAGCGCTGTATGCGAGGCAGATCGATTTTAATAAGTATATGGATCTCCCAGCTATATGAATAATATATATATTGAAGCAAAGCCCTTGAAGCCTCTCAGCCGATCAATCAAGTTCTATCGCCGAGCTTTCTCCTCACCAACATAAGAACTAGCTCCATCATGTTCGCATTGAACTACCTCAGGAAAGCCCTCCTACCATGGACCGAAAGGCCCTTCAACTTGCCGCCATGTGATATGATTGAGATTGATACAGCGCACGGGAAGCGCGCCCGAGCACTGAAGCACCTCCTGAAACTGAACCACGCCAACTATGCGATTCTCTGGAACGAGCTCAAGTTCCATAACCATGCACCTCACGCATTGTGCTCTTCCTTTTTCCTCGGTGCCGACGCAGAACACTTAAACCGGTTATATGAGAGTGAGCAGAAGGATCTGGATCCGTGGGTTGATTCTCCAGGGGAGATTAGTACGTACGATTGGAGGGACTATCTCGGGAGGAGAGAGTGAGGTGGTCTTCGCTTTCGGTACTGTCGCAACACTAATTTTGAATTTCTAGATACCAAAGGGCCTTCATCGATTATTTTGAAGATGAGCTTGTCCGTCATGGTTATGATTGGAAACAGGTCGTCTCGACCTACCTGTTCTCCGGACCAGAACCTCTTTTCAATGCGCTGACATCCGATCGTACGTGGTAGCACAGTCCCTAACAACGCGAGAACTATACTAACTAAGTTAATCTAGTTGGCCACCCTCTCATCCATCTCGCCTACGCCTTCGAAGTCTCCTCCCGCGAAGTCGCCATCGAAGCCCTCTCTCTAACAGCGACCTGCTACAGCCCGAACCACAAATACCTCTCCGACCCTTCCTATTCACAAGCCGAGTCCTCCTACCACAGCACGTCTGCCTTTGAGATCCTCTCCAAAGTCCGCTCCGACAAGCGTCTGCACAACCTCTTCACAACCCCCGGCGACCATAACACCGACGTCGTCTTCCGCGACACCGAAGCAATCCTACTCGACCACTGGAACGCGTGGGACGTCACGGCCAGCCCCACGAAAGCATTCAAAGAGAGCCAGGAACTCGCCATCGCGCTCCTCACAGGGACTTTAGACAGTCGTAAACCAGACGCGAAATACGACTTCTTCCTTGTCCACGTCCTCACAACCTCCCACGCCGTCCGCGTTCTCCTCCCTCTCATTCCCACAAAACACCAGATTTCACTCCTCCGTCAGTGGTGGCTCATGACATTAGCCGTGTATATCGGGCAGTTACGACCGGAAATCAACCTCGATAGTATACGCAAACACGATATCACCGATAAAGGGTGGGACTATGTGATTGACAAAGCGCTCAGAGGCGAATACTGCACAGAAACGCATTATATCAAAGCCTTGAGGGTGATAAGAGATACAGCACGGACATGGGGAGACCCTGAGGGATTCTATCTTAGGGCTGCCGTGAAGCTTGCGGAAGGGTTTAGGGGCTGGGGTGGGTTTGTATAAACTTTGATCCAATATTATCTACTTGTCTTGTCCATAATTGCATTGGTGCCGCTTCAAAAGTTTAGCTTTTTTTTTTGTGGCGCAATTAGTACTTGGATATCCAGCGTGATTTTAAGTTATTCACCGAGGGGCGCAACAAATCACATTAATACCCAACAGATAGTGCTAATGATACTGCAAGCTTCAGTTTCTTTTATCCAGATTCCATGTCCGGATAAGTAACCAGGCAGACTGTTTTCTCTATGTCGGACCAAATAGAGCAGTCAATCCTTCGCTAGACACAAAGCTACTTGGCCGGGGTGTTGGGACATAGCCCTAACTGACGCTGCACTCGTGGCAAACTGCCAACCCCAGTATCTCCTTCAAAATGGGACTTTTATTTCAACCGCTGTATGGCCTTTTCTACTATCTCAATTTCTTTTTTTCTTTTTTTCCCTTTTTTTTGCCCAAATATGTAGGCGACTGGCATGGGCGTGTAATGCCTGAGGCGCAAATGAAAGAATCACGTGCAATGACAAGTTTGCCATGTTTGCTTTCAATCAACGCCTCGAGCTTTAGGCTGAGACGCCCGTCCATCTCTCATTATTATTCCTGAACCCTCATCCACAGTGGCTACAAACACAATGAATCATCCACCTGCAGAAGAAAATCTTTCCTCCTCCCCCCTCAACCTCCATGCCGAATACCTCCCCAACATCCGCCAAGTCAGCCTCCAGATCGCCCTCCCCCGGTCCGCGGACCCAACACCCCAGATCTCGCTCTCCGAGTCGCGTCGGGCCGTCACGGTCTCGGTGTCGGCTTCCCGGTCTGAGAATGGTTACGGCATCTCGGAGACGATAAAGCTACCTGCGCGCGTAGCGCCGTCATCCGCGCGAATACTGAGTGCGCGGCGTGCGGAGAATGGAATGACCACTGGGACGCGGGAGTTGTCATACCGGATGCAGGTTGATGACGATGTGACGCAGCGGAGCCCTGTGGATGAACTTATGGATAGTTTTGTCCCGTGGGCGGCGGGCGATATGTCGGGTTTCACTAAACTGCGGTGTAGGCGGTGCGATGGGGTTATTCTTGATGAGCCTGCTTCTGCTTCTGCTTCTGCTCCGCCAGAGTCGGACAAGGAGAAGTGGGGTTGGATATGGAAGGACCTGCCGAGTGGTAACTGGGCCGAGATGATGGATTTTTGGCACTGCCATAAACCGGATCCGCCTGAAGACCACGGGAGTGGGGGTGCTCCTCGTCAGGTGGAAGACGTGAACTCCAACATTAAGGGGTATGGTGCTTCAAATCAAGTCCTTGCTAGCCCAGGAACTGTTCTTGTGGACGTGGCTACTTTTCTTGTTTCCGAGCAAGAATGTAAGGGGGTGGAAAAGGTAAGCGATCTCTCTCTAGCTATTGTTTGCTTTTATCGCGATGCTCCCTCCCTTCTTCACCTGCCGTAGGCTACATAGTACGAGTGCTATTGGGCAACAAGAAGGAGGCCTTGTCCCTTCCGTGATCAGGCCTTCGATACAATTGTCCTATAATCACAGAGTCTCGGCCTCTTGATGCTTTGGCATGAGTTGATCGGGAGAGCAATAAGGCCGACGAATTGTGCAGTTATCCTCATTTGATGGATTTCGCACGTATTCTCGCCTCTTGCTCTACTGGTCTTCACGAGTGCTTTGGGTGTCAAGGGTCGACTAGGCTGCGCCCCGTCGTTTCTTCGTTGGTTTAGCCCCAGGGATGGCATCAACGCGATTAGGACGAGGTACATGAGGGGTCCATAATATAGCTGTAGTCAAACCTCTAGTCAAACCTCTATTAGCGCTAAAATATACTGTTTTGTTCAATTCGGCCTGCTCCCTTTCGCTCGCTAATGGTTAATACTGCAGGCGAAGGATTCAGAAGAACTCATCTGCAAATGTGGCGCTCTAATCGGCGTGGAAGACCCCGTCGCCAAAGGCCGGAGACTATTCAAAACAAGCCTTTCCGCAGGGTCTCCATCTACCGAAGACGATGGCGAAACCAGCTGGGAAAGCCATCCAGCAGAGCTTGTGGTCGCCGCCCAGTTACTCGAGCTCATTGAGCGTGAGAGCGCACGCAGATTCATCGTCCACTGCGGAAACGCAGATGGGCTCCTGGTACAGAAACCACCTCTCAGGGAACCCTCTAAGACCCATAACTAATTTTAGACAGATCTGGGTCTTTAATCCCGATATGCGGTATTCCACTTCGAGTTCCGAACACAGCATCACCTCGCAACGGGCTATGAAGATCTTTTTCCAAGTCACGCACAAAGCCGAGGACATGCTTCATCCGGAGCCTGGGAAGACGTCCTCTTTGTCGATGGAGGAACTCAGACTCCCGAAGGACACTTTCAATGGTCTCTCAAATGCACTGGAAGCGAGCAACGGCATGCTCCCCCAGTCAGCTAGGACATTTCAGCGGGAATGGAGAGTTGGGATCTTGCCCCGACTGGAAAGGACGAAGCGACAATCTTGAGGAAGGGACGACCGGGCAAAGCACCTTCCATATATTGAGATACCTGTTTTGGATCACTGACAAGGAGGCTGGTGTCTACCACTACCTATTAGTAGGTTCTCATCTGCAATAGAAGCCTGCTTCGCTACCCTATCACCAATATCCAATCTTCCCACTCTCATTGACGGAACTTATATCTTACCATTCAAATAAATTCTGTAAGTGCCATCCTCTCCCCCTAGCGATCCTGACACTAACCACCTATTCCTGGAGTAGGCCACGTCTCGACGACATCCCGACTTGTCCGCCTCTTAACTGCCTCAAGATGTCAACTGTCCCTCTTACCCCTCATCATTCCCCAGACTCAAGCTCCGGCGGCGAGACAGCGACGTGGGAGCACATCGAAGATGCAGACACGGACACAGACGGAGAAACAGACACAGACGCAGAAACCCCAGTGGACCGCCCTGGCACGATCGAGATGCTAGCCGAGACCTTCGCAAGACTCAGTATCAAAGCGGACCTCGACGGCGAACTTTGCCCTCCGTCAATGGAAGACGCGCGCTCTATGACGAAGCCTTCTAATAACGATTCGCAGAATACTTTTGCACTGCCACCTCCGACGATTAGGGTGACGCCTCCTTCGCCTCCTGGCGCCGTGGAGGTCAAATGCCCGGAGAGGGTGCCGTCGCCTGAGGCTGGGGTTAGGCAACAGCAGCCAGCGGCGTAAAATGGACGACATTCGAATGAGGGTCTTTATTTTAATTCCTGTGACGTGATTGGTGAGGACGCCAGATGCGCGGGGGGTAGAGGTGTTTTTATTCTTGTTATGAGAATTATCGTTCAATTTTAGTCGGCAGGTTGCAGGTTGTTGCAGTGCGTTTGGAGGAGTCCTTCTTTCTTATAGTGGAGGATTGACAGCAGGAACTTGAAGTAGGTTCGAGACAGCCTACCATGGCACAGTGCAGTCTCTACCATTGTTATTAATATCACTCCAGGAAAGATTTCCTTAGGTGCCTTTTCAAGGTTACATTTTCTCTTCAGCGGCCTAGTAGGTGATTTGGCCGGCAGAGAGTAATAGAGAATGACACAGCCATCTGAAATACCTAGTAACACTTGTGATGGAACAGCGGCTTAAGGAGTGATCCCACAAACCAAACATGGTTTTCAAAGCTAGGAGTCTTCATGTACGCTTCTCTCCTCGTTCATTAAGGAATTCCAGTTCCGTCGCCAAAAACACCTACTGCCCATTCAGTTACAATTTCTCAAATATGAACTCAAGAAACTGAACCATTCGTCAAAATAGCTGCATTCCTGACAAGACTATCCCTCAAAAGGCGTCTCGTACGGCCTCTCAGCCTGAGGTGTGATTCTCGCCAGATGGCGTCTCTGGCCATCCGCCCAGTCGAAGAGCGCACTGTGGCAGGCAACTCGGTTCTACAATGCAAGGTCAACGTGTGTGCTTTGACGTATTCATATCAAGTATAACGGGCTTGACTTACATCCCAGACAACGACAGTACCTGGCCGCCATCTCACGCGCGTTTGGATATCCTGGGAGATGGCGATGTGGTCGTACAAGAATTTGAGCAGGTAGTCAGATTCTTCCTTCTTGTAGCCGACAATGTAGCGGGTGACTGTCTGGTTGTTAGCGAAGAGGAGATATCAGTGACTGGACGGGGTTCTTACATTGCGGGTTAACGAAGAGAGCCTTCTCTCCTGTTACGGGGTGAGTTCTCACGACAGGATGCTCGGTGGTGATGGGGTCACGGCGGGCAATGCCGCCCTTGTTGAGGCTGTTGTTGACCTGTTCAATTCCAGAATGCACGGCGCGCAGCCCATGAAGCCGTTTCCGGAACTCAGGCGAGAGACGCTGGTACGCTTGTGCCATGTTCGCGAAGAGCGTGTCTCCACCGCTGGAGGGGCCATCCAGAAGGTACAGGAAGGTTGTGCCGGGCGGCTGCTGCTCGAATGTCACATCAGAGTGCCAGGTGATTGAGTTCGTGTGAGTAGCTAGGAAATCTGCGCCGCTGGTGTCCTCGGCCCCGCGGTGGACGAGGTGGATCTCCGGGTAGCCCTTTGGTGCGCCGGAGGTTTGGTGGATGTGATGACGGCCGAAATAGCCGCCAAACTCGAGAGCCTGGTCGATGGGGAGGTGAGCAAAGTCTTGGTCGCGGAAGGCGACGACTTTGCGTTGCGCGACGAAGAGGGCAACCTGGTCTTTGCCTTCTTTGGAAAGCTTGCTGAGTTGGATGCCATTGACTTCGGAGCCGATGGTTGGGGTTAGCTCGTCTAGGGTGTAGTCTGCGTCCTTAGGAAAGAGGTCCGGGAAGGTCTGTTCGGCATCTTTGCCGTGGTCGTAGTGCTCGAATGGCTGGAGTGGTGGGTATCTAATGTTTTGCGGATCCGTTAGATAGCGTAAGGAGGGAGAGGGCCGGTCAGTCTTATACTAACCTCGTGGTCTCATTGTCCCATACGGGGAGGTAATTTGGAAACGATGCAGGAGGCTGCCTGGAAGTTCCCTTTATCTCGTCGGCATGCTTGTAGGTCTCTCTGTATCCGATCAGGTTCTCCTTGTTATGCCCCGCATCGGTCTTGAGGAGAGACTTTGGAGGCGCGCGAAGAGAAAGGGGCTCAGAGATGGATGGCGCCATTGCGTGTCCAATTTCTAAGAGGAGCCAAGTGCTCTTGTGGTGTACCTAGCCAGTTGGAGGATGTTGGCGCGTTATATAGACCTCCACCCTCCTCCTCTTATCCTCCGAATACCCGGTCACGCCAACGCCATGTCTGCGGGGAATGGCTGATCGCTTTCATGTGTCCAAATAGATCTGGCCTTGACAAGACGGGTATATGAGAGAAGACTCCCGTAGTAAGCAATGAGCAGCGAGTATGACGTCCAGATCAGATACGATTGAGTTATCTGCGGTATGGCGTGCTAGAGGCGTGCAATGACCATTGTTGATATTGGATGAAGATCTGATTCGGCAAAACACTACACATTTGACGTAGAAATCAATTTAATATAACTCTAGAAGCGGCTTGATGATGAAAATGATAAATTTTGGTTGAGATTGGAGGTAGAGAGAGAGAGAAAAGAGGGGGGGGCTAAGCATCGCGCCATTGTTGCTTTTCTTGCGCAACATCAAACGGTCTGATCTCGATCTCTCCAACCCACTTACTCAAGTCCGCACTACTAT
>MU628550.1:0-71991 GCA_025688805.1 Aspergillus egyptiacus | reverse complement strand
CCCCCCAAAGAAAACCCCAAAAACCTCTTGGTTGTATTAGGCATGGTGGAGGTATATGAAGAAAAGAAAAGAAAAGAAACCTTGGCTAATGAAGGACAAACCGCCCTTAGGCCAGGAAATGGCCGCCTCGGACCCGAATTCGAATTGTGGATTGGACGTTATGTGTTGTTCGGGTTCTGAGGGAAGTAAGACTACGACGACTAATACTCAGGTATGATGCCTTCCTTGCTTCCTTCCTTAACGTTATCATGGATCGATAGATAGATCCCATCCCATCCCTACCAGACTAATGCTTTACAAAACTTGAGCTGAGTGGCTAACCATCGAAAAAACGCATGACGATATATAAATATATAGACCGGCAAACAGACCCTCCTCAAAGCCGGATGTATCCCCTACGAGCAGGCGATTCGAGAGGCCGAGAACGAGGAGGTGGTGATTGGCAAGAGTCAAGGGTCGGCGCAGACTACTACTAGTAGTAGTCCTTCGAAGGCTGCTGAGAGCTTGGGTCCGAGTGCGACGCCGATTTGAGTATTGGCTATATTCTGTGGGTGGAAATGGCGAGGCGTGTGATGGTGGATAAAGAAGGTATTGACTGGGTGGAGTTTTCAAAGCTTGCCTTGTTGTAGTGGGCTTCAGGAATCCGATCTTAATTGTTCTATATGTTAGGTTCTTTATGTGGTTGCATTAGGGCTCGTGAGTTGATGTACTTATAGCTAGCTGGCTACTTCTTGCTGCCATTCCTTCTATGGTTACTATTACATGCTTAATCTGAGTCACATAGTATTGTTGCGTCATTCAGAGATTGTATGATAAGATAGACATATCACCATCCACGTCCAGGCGGAGGCGGCGGCGGGTGCCAGCCCCGTCCACCAGGTGGAGGAAGGTTATACGGCCCCGGAGGCATTTGCTGAGGCATCTGCTGCGGCATGTGAGGAAACGGCGGGGGATAGTTAGGGTAGTTCGCCTGTGCGGGCGGAGGTGGAGGCGGAGGAGGAGGAAACGCCTGTGGTGGAAATTGCACTTGGCGAGACTGTGGATGGGGCCCTGGCGGGGCGTATGGATTGTGTGCGTGGTGTTGGTACTGGTGCTGGGCATGTGGTGGAGGGCCTGGAGGGCCAGGAGGAGGCGGTGGGGAGTAGGACTTTTCTCGCGCGGAATCCCGCCAGGAGCGGCTTCGCGAGCGGGATCGGGTGTCGCGTCGGTCGCCGCGAGGGGGTGTTCGGCTGCGTGAGCTCCGGTACCTGCTACCGTCGCTACTATCACTGTATCGGCGTCGCTTGGGCGGGCTTTGGCTCCGGCTTTCGCTTCGTTGCGTGCGCGCGTTTCTCTTCTTCATTTGCTGGCAGAAGGAACGCGACCAGCCGTAATACGTTTCGCCGTCTAGGATGTCTCCCGTAAGGGTGTCGCGGACGACAGTCTGCCCTAGTTCGTCGACGTCCACGATTTCGTCGTCTTTCGGCTCCACCTCCGTCAATCCATAGATGCGATCTACATCCTTGAGGAACTTCTTCAGCGCAGTGACGAGCTGTTCATCCGCTGGGCCGGCCAGAAACTGCAGCGGCTTGATCATGTCCGGCTGCAGAGGAACGGTCGAATTAGGGACGATATGCGGGATGAGGTTTCCAGCAGGCAGATCGTAGTATGGAGTAGATGGGTCTCCGTGCGTGGGCGGCATGACGAACGGCACGTCTTTCGTGGCCTTGCGATCCGACTCCTCTGCGCCAGGGGTATCTGTCTTCCTCACCGGTCCAGACACGGCAGAGTTGGTAACCACCTCCCGGAGTTTGTCCACGTAGTCCGGACCAAAATATCCATTCTCCTGCCATATATCCAACAGCTCCGCCAATCGTCTATGGTGTTTCGGATGTTTCTGCCGATCGTAGGAAGCAGCGTAGCTCAAGATGTCCACGAGATGCGGCTGTACGGAGGCAATGACCCCGGAAAACGCAGCAGTCGACGAATCATGGTACTTGGTGTGATGGAATAAATCATTCAGCAGGTACAGTATATGCAGTCGCTTCCGCTTCACCGACGATCCGGTGCGGGTTCCTGATTGTGCGTTTGTGTTGTTGCTGTTCTCCTCGAAGGATCCCGACAGCGCAACCAGGTATTTCGCCAGGAGGCTGACCCGGTTCGGTGACGGGACAACATATCTGAGAAGCCATGATTTGCAGGTCTATGCGTGTCGAGCAGCAGATTTAGTATTTAGCGATACCGGCGCAAGGACACGACAGATCAAACCTGGATGTTTGCGGGAGAGCAGTGCGTCAGTGCTCGGTCGAGATTATTGTGTAGGGCCGTGATCTCGTCGCGCGAGACTGAGCTTGGGTCCGGGCGGAGAAGCCCAGCGGCAAGCGATGCCTTTGCAATGGCCACTTGGTGGGAGGCCATATTTCGGAGTTGGATCTGATGGTTGGTGATTGCACTAACTCAAGCTCGGGATCGCGACAAGAAGGTTGACTCCGAAATCACGTGACTTTAGGCGCCCTACAAATCTCTGGGCTACCTAGGGAGACTTTTACTACTGAGAAGGCTGTCATCCACTGGAAGAAGTATTCTAACTTACTATGGGACTATATGAAAGACAAATGTTATGCAAACTAACTAAAAGTTGATAGATGAACAATGAGTTTCCACTATATATACTTCGACATGCCTTACAGCCTGAAGAAAGACGTAGGCTATCCATCTCTAAAATACCCTCGTTACGTACGGCTCGCGACGAATTAGGGGAGCCGACGAAGAGGGAGATAAAGTAGGGAAAGGAGATCCAGGAGTGGGCGTGGTAGTTGGCGCAGCAACACTGCTTGTCGGGGCACCTGTGCTGCCACCTCCTAAGCCAGCACAATACGTTGGAAGAGAAGCGGTCACAGACTATAGAGTGTTAGATTCATAAGCTTGACACCAATTATTATACGTACCGCAATGACTGCCTCCGCCAGTGGATCTTCAGGCTCACTGGCTTTGGCTACATCTGCATTCAATGCAACCCCGGCTCTGGGATACACCTTGACGCCATAATTATCACCCTCACCGGGGCAAGCTTCATCCGTTGCTATATTTATCAGTACTGGAGTATAAAAGATAAGAAGCCGGTTACGTACTTGCTTGAGCCGTAAGCGCACCCGCGACATAGGGCTGGAGGTTGATGCCCGCTTCGAAGCCATGGCCTAGGAGGGTTAGCGGGTTACGCGGTGCAGTAAAGAAAACTTACCAAGTGCTTCAGCAGAGAGATCAACGGAAGCCTTGACGTATAGAAGAACCTCTCCTAGCAACCGCGCATCAACGGATAAAGGCTCCGTGTCGAGTTCCGGCGTCCATCCGGTGGACGAAACATCTGGCGACATGAGGCTAATCTCGAGCTCAGAGTTGTCGGGAATGCCGACGGTAATACCGGTCGTAATGCCCGCAGAGCCTTGTAGGGGACCAACTGCATATCCGATGCTGAAGGTAATTTGTGGCCCGACATCGAGAATGCCTCCAGGGATCGAGATGCCCCCAATAGGAATTTTTCCGACCTCCCACTCATCGTCAATTTCACCGCCAATGTCGGCTTGGACTGCAATCCTTGGACTCAGGACAGCCTTGACACCGTTGGGTGACAATGAGATAGAAGCCCCCTTTGGAACTCCCAGCTTTGTTTCGATATGGAATCCAAAGTCGAAAGACCCTTCAGTGCCGCAATCAGCACAAAACCAAGTCAAGTCCAGAGCATCCACAGGAGTCTCAATCTTGCCGCTGCTAAATGGCAGGGGATGGTTGAAAGGAAGAGATAATGTTTTGTCAATGTCTCTCTGGGCTAAAGCGCTCGTCGACACAGGGCGAAAGTTACCGACAGTCAGCTCATAGTCCTGGAACTCCTTCCACGCCATTGTCCTGCCAACAAGATTTACAGTGCTCGCAACATCATCAAAAACCGCTCTCGAAGCGGAAAAAGGAAACCTGCTAGGGTTCCAACCACAGTCGCCGGCTCCCGCGACAACGACCAGCTTGTGTGGGTCAATCTCATTCAGCCACTGCCATCTGTGCTTGATATAACTGTAGGCTTTGTCGTTCTTGAACCCAAGAGTCATGGTCCTGTTCATGCACTGAACTGAGCTCAACAGATGTGCAAACTTCTCCATCGAGACAACGGTCTCATCAACCCCAGGCAGGTCGATGGTCAAATTGGCCAGGGCGAAATGTCCATTTTGGATACCTGCAACAGTTAGCTATGCGACAAAGACGAGAAAGCACTCATACCAGTCCAGTAGAAAGAGTCTCTACTCAACAGGTCCAGGTAAGAGAAGTCGAGTTCCTCGCTGGACCTTGTGTGAAGGGTTGAGGGGACAATCTCGTGGGAGGGTACTTCATGAAACACCAGGGAAAAGCCAACTTGGAAGAAGATGAAGAGACTGGCAGTAAACCAGATAGGTGAAAACCCCGCCATCTTGACCTTCAGTCGACAAAAACATATAAGTACAACTGTAGATCGTAGGGAAATGACTTCTCAAGATGCCTGGCTTATTTATGTTCAACATCGGGGTTGCTGCATCCACTACTACCCCCTGCCATCTTTATATACAGCTGGGCTTCCCAGTATGGACCCAGATGGCTGGTGCTGTGGGTATGGATCAGGACGGTAGCCCTCGTATTCATCTGAAATCCTGGCATGCTGCCGTAGACGGTGATAAGCATTCGGGATCACGTCTTTTTTTGACTATCATAATAACCATGCTCGTATTACAATGGGCGAGGGAGGTTGCAGATTCGTCCTGGAACGCACAGGCCGCCTTCTGGCCGTCTCATTGAGACAATTGATCTTCAGAATTGGAGTATCTGAGTATTATTGGCCTCGTACAATGATATCACACCTGCCCTTGAAACCATGTGGGAGGTTATTTATAGTACTGAAATCCCGTCCCTGGGCGCTGGGCACACGGGAAGCTGCCGAGCATACCCCCACCCGGCTTGGTCAGGGTCTCTCATGTAGATCCTCGTATTGGCTCCATGCTATATTTGAGAATAAGCCAGATGCTCGCGTATACGTGGTTTCCATATTTGTTTTCGAGACGGTATCTCATGCAGAACGTTTCGGGATAAATTATTCGAACGCACGCTGAACTCGCAATTCTAACACGGCCCCAACCTGAAACTGGGTGGTGGCATTGGGAAGTAGAAATGGCCCCGGGGCCCGGACTGCTGCCGTGACTCTTACAAGGCATCATACTGGAAAGTGGGTTTCTGATCTTGCACCGAGCGAGTTAGCAAAGATAGGGCTCTCATAGACATTACCTGGTCACTTCATATCAAATGTTTGCTGGTGACAAGCATGGCTGAGTGTGCGGGCCGTGGAGCGTGTCCCATTATCGTCTCTCCGGCCGTTGGGCTACGGATACCACCTGCAGTTTGCATAGAAGCGACCTTCTATTCGTCCAGGAATATTGCCCCTGAAACATCCCCGGAACTTGCGCCGAGATCCACGAATCTGAAACTGACAAGATTCATCTGGGATCCGAAAATGAGGATTAATATCCATGGGAGATTATATTCCCGCCTTCCGGCATAGTCCCCTTCAATCATCGGCTGTTGACTCGAGTTAAAAACGTAGCAGATAAGGTAGTTACCGGTTAGTCTGGTGCGTAACTGGAAGAGCGGGGGTGTGGCATGATATCTGCAGCGGAACTCCTTGACCCCACTCCAGATAAAGATCACAACCTTTGCAGAGAAATGCGCGGATTTTAAAGAAAAAGGGGAAGATACTGTGCTGGCGCCATATGAACCCAATAGTTCGAGGAATGGTTTGATTTTCTCAGGACAAACACGCCATCTTTTGCGGATTTACCGCAATTGAGGAGGGGGCTTGATGATTCGCGTCCCTGTTGATCGCCCCGCCTCTTCACTTGGGAGTTGGGGCCGCCCGGAACTCGATATTGCTGATGGCGTGAGAATCGATTCTCCTTTTCGGTCTGGAACAGGCGGTCTGAGCCTGCGTAGTTGACTTGACATGGTTGCAGTGAGGTTAAGAGAGTGCCAGATCCTTGCTTTATGAGATTTTAACCATCTCCGGACCGATTGAATCACGCATCGCTTCGGAGCTATGGTCAACTGAGACTGCGAACTTCGAGGTTTCGCGCCCGTCCTGAGAACGAAGCTAGGTAGGCACGTAGGTACCTTACTAAATCCAGGTAAAGTGGAGAGGCCCCGCTTTGTCAATGAACCCCACAGCTTCTGGATTCCGGCTCAGGCTGCAGTGCAGGTAGATACCTTGGTAGGTAGTCACCCTAAGTATACAAGACGGGACTACCTATATAAGTCCCCGGAGACCCTGCCCGTGGCTCTCTTTTCCGTCTTAACCTTAACTTTCATCACGTCCACCGGTCTTATCGTCTACAACTCCCCTTCAACATTATCAACCAGCGAAACATACGTCCTACCTCCACAGCCAAACATCATGGCCACCATCCAGCTCGTCCGCCCATCAATCCGCCATTTCTCAGCCCACCGCTCGCAAGCAAGCACCCGCACATCACGGTTCATCACAACATCATGCCTCGTGTCCGCAGTGGTACTGCCATTCGTCCCACCTGCACTCGAGAGCTCGCGCGAGAAGAATAAAGGCTATCCCAACCAGAGCAAGTGAGTGTCCCACACTCACATGCTAAACAACATCGGCATCCATGGTTGTTGACAAGTTCTCTTTCTTCGTAGACCGCACCCTCCTCTTTGCTTCCATGCGCGTTGACGAGCACAGCTCTCATCACTGATCGGGATCGATTTCCGAAGCACTGATTCCTGTTCGGACTTCGTTACCGAGGTCCACGGCTGCTTTGATGGCGCTTTTATTCGGCTTTAATTGTTCCTTGTGGGCGTTTGGGGGTGAATATGCATTGTTCATGTTTACTGGGGCATGGCTGCATGCATAATATGGGGATCGGAGTTGGCGGCGTTAATGGTTACTTCTGTCGTCGGTGGCCTGTGAACCCCATCCTTATCAGGACTTGTATCTATTTGCTGCGAGGCCGTGGACTAGCTGTGAATAGATACTTCAAGTCTTCTGAAGATGCTGTACTGGGATTAATACTGCACGGGTGGTGGGAGACCTAACCCTCACACGGAGTGATTAGTCTTACGTACATGTCCATTTCTATTGATTTGTTCAAGCTCCAAGAATCCTCTCCAATGAAATGTTGAACCTTCGACCAGCAAGAGAGATGGATACAATGATATGGTACATGTCATGAGACACCCTGGCCTGTACACAATCCAAATTCTACCGACCGTTCAGCTTTTCCAGGCCAGCTCGTCGCCCCAGGTGTCCAAGAATCTAACTGAACCGGTTACCCGGAGGAGGCCGAAACGGTCGCGAAGCCTCGTACTTTCCCTTCTCCAGCAAGCGGTCATCTTCGGTCTCAGGCTCGTGACGGGTTGGTGCCGGATCGTGGCTAGCCTCCACGCTCGGCGAGGCTACATCATCCAACGCATTCGGAGGCCGTGCTTGGTTCGCACGCTTATAACTCGGGTTCTCAGCCGGGCTTGTGATCGGCTCGGTCTTGACCTTTGATCGGCGACGGTCTTCAGCTTCCATGGCGGCAAGCTGTGACTTCCGCTTTATCTCAGCCTCATATCTTGAAGCTCGGTCGGCATTGATTGACTTCTTTGCGAAATAATAGGCTCCGCCGCCAGCTGTAAAAGGCGTCACATCGGGTTAGCCATGTTGTTTTGCGATACTTCGGAAGACAGGATTATTCGAGCTGAAGGACGGGAGTCAATTACCGACGCAAAGAGTGCCCCAGCCTATCCTGTTGCATATTCGACTCACGTCAGCGATTCATGTTCTCGCGGTTGAGCGGCGAAACCTCGGGACAGATATCGGAGGACAGCTCAGGTCTGCTCACCAGGTCGACTTGATCTATGGCAGAGAAGAATAATTGTTAGCTTTCTGGAAGGTGAGACCATTTTGAGCTTTCGTTACTTACTGTATTCATTGTGATATCTGTATTTTCTGAGGATAGAGGGAAGAGAACTGAGATGAAACTGAAAATAAAGTACGTCAACTACCTCAGCTACAAGCCGCTCGGGTCCGAGAGCAGGCCGCCATCCGAAATAGGATGGACTAAGACTACAGCGGGTTAGCGCCTAGAACTGGCCAATCAATGCATGTTGTGTGCCATCCATGATGCTTGAGGCCTCAGGTTGAAAAGGATTACTAGACCTGGTCCATGATGACTTATCCAGCGCCTTGTTCTCAACTCCATCCTCGATCACCTTCGCCTCTCATCGCCGTCTTGCCTTGGTCTCTTCGCCCGCCTTGGCTTCGAGTATACCTTCCTACAATAACCCGCGGTCCGTTTTAATCCAGCGAGAAACACTTAAAAGTTACGGAAAGGAATGTTCTACCGCCCTTGAAGACTCGACTGGGCGCTGGTAGCCCGCAAGAGCGTCGGCTCTCACCCCGTTCATGGAAGTTGTTTCCTTTACAGAATAGAGAATAGATTCTGCATTAAAAAATTCATCTCAAACAGGCTCTCACCATGCCGCCGTCTAAACGCAAGGCGACTGACAGTATGGCCTCTATGCTTAGAGCTGGGACAGAGGCAGGCTGACTCGGATAGGTGGTCGGTCAAGTAGAGCGTCGAAACGACCGACTCCTGTGCCTGACATGCCCGAGGTTGGCAGTTCCGATGAGTATTCGGACTGGGAGGAGGATGCGAAGGAGGACAAGCTGAAAGGTAACGCCGGAGCGCCACTGCGATAGAGTATAGTATCGGTGACTGACCTGTCAAGATATGGTGGACAAGTTCTCCCTCGAGTCGTTCAGCAGGAAGAGCCAGAAGCAAGATCCGAATTTTGGCTACAAGGACTTCTCTTCACTACCCTTGAAGTCTGATCATGCGAACCGACCTCTGTGGATTGACCCCTTGAAAGGCACCATCACCCTCGAGAGTTTCTCGCCGCTCGCTCCTCAGGCCCAAGACTTCCTTACAACTATCGCCGAACCGCTCTCGCGCCCGACACATTTACACGAATACCGCCTGACGGGGAATAGTTTGTATGCTGCGGTGTCGGTTGGGCTTCAGCCCCAGGATATTATCAACTTCCTTGATCGGCTGTCGAAGACTCCGCTTCCGGATGCGATCAAATCCTTCATTGTCGATTTCACCAAATCATATGGAAAAATCAAGGTGGTGCTGAAGCATAACAAGTTTTTCGTGGAGAGTACCGACCCGGCCATGCTTCAGATGCTCCTTCAAGATGAAGTTATTGGACCTCAGCGTGTACAAGGCTCGGAGGGTATAATCCAGCAGGCGGCTCCGAAGATGGGAGGTCTTGTGATCCCCGGTACGCGAGACGCTGCGGGTGTCAAGCAGACTTCGGATCAGAAGCCTGCGGAGGACGGCGTAGCGAAGCGACCTGCAGAAGACGAAATCCTTCTCGCCATCCGTGACGATGATGACGATGACGAACAGGCTCAAGTGCATAGTTTTGAGATCCCGAACGAAGCAGTAGAACCAGTTAAGGCGCGTTGTCAAGCTATGGGCTGCCCTGCTCTGGAAGAATATGACTTCAGAAATGATGAAATCAACCCGACGTTGGATATTGATCTGAAGCCAAATGCCCGAATTCGAAGCTACCAAGAAAAGAGTTTGAGTAAGATGTTCGGTAACGGACGTGCGAAGAGTGGTATCATCGTCTTGCCTTGTGGTGCTGGAAAGACCCTAGTGGGTATCACCGCCGCTTGCACTATCAAGAAGGGTACAATTATCCTGTGCACCAGCTCCATGTCCGTCGTGCAGTGGAGGAATGAGTTCCTACGGTGGTCGAACATCGACCCGGGTGACATTGCCATTTTCACTTCCGACAATAAGGAGAAGTTCCGGCGGTCGACCGGAATCATCGTCTCGACATACTCGATGGTTTCTCAAACAAGAGCTCGGTCTCACGATGCACAGAAGATGATGGACTGGATCCAGTCGCGGGAATGGGGTCTCATGATTCTTGACGAAGTGCACGTCGTTCCTGCATCTATGTTCCGTAAAGTCACTTCTGCCATTGCTACACAGAGCAAACTCGGGTTGACTGCCACCCTCTTGCGTGAGGATGACAAAATCAAAGATCTAAACTTCCTCATTGGCCCAAAGCTATACGAAGCCAACTGGATGGAACTTGCAGAGCAGGGACATATTGCCAAGGTGCAATGTGCTGAAGTTTGGTGTCCGATGACAACCGAGTTCTATACTGAATACATGCGGGAAAAGTCAAGGAAAGCGGCGCTCCTCTACATCATGAACCCCCGCAAGTTTCAAGCCTGCCAATTCCTCATTGACTATCATGAGAAGAGAGGCGATAAGGTTATTGTGTTCTCCGACAATGTGTATGCTCTCGAGCGTTACGCCCTCAAATTGAACAAGGCCTACATTTACGGAGGCACCCCTCAGAACGAGCGTATGCGAATTCTCGAGAACTTCCAGCATAACGAGCAGGTCAACACCATCTTCCTTTCCAAGATTGGAGATACGTCCCTCGATCTGCCGGAGGCAACATGTCTCATTCAGATTTCCTCTCACTATGGTTCCCGTCGTCAAGAAGCACAACGCCTTGGCCGTATCCTACGAGCCAAGCGTCGAAATGACGAGGGCTTCAACGCTTTCTTCTATTCCCTTGTCTCGAAGGACACGGATGAGATGTTTTACTCTTCCAAACGCCAGGCGTTCTTAGTCGACCAGGGCTACGCTTTCAAAGTCATCACACATCTTCAAGGCATTGAAAACCTAGACGGACTTGCCTATGCCACGCCGTCGGAGCGTCGAGAGTTGCTGCAGGAGGTTATGCTGCAGAATGAGACATCTGCCGAAGTTGAGCATGTCACGGATGACCTCTTCTCTGACCGGTCTGGTGGCAGGGCAAAGGCAAAGGGAGGTGTCAGGCGAAGTGCCGCTACTCTTAGTGGGCTGGCTGGTGGTGAGGACATGGCGTACATTGAGTACAATAAGAGCAGGAACAAACAGCTGAAAGAGAAAGGGCACCATCCTCTTTTCCGGAAACTTGAGCGTGACCGTCTGAGGCGAAAGAAGGAAATGGAGGACTTCAATCGGTAGTTTGCGGAGGATCCATAGACGATTTATGTTGGTCACAGAAATTGCTTTTATGCATGTCATGTAACACTGGTATATATTATCCGAGCACGAGACTGTTGCACCCGGCATTTACTCACAATATAAGCTCTTGCATAGTTGACTAAATAGTGGCCTACTACAGTATATACTTTACTACTGTACAGCGTACAGCGTTGAGAAGTCGTTGCCTGAGGCCCCTACGCTTTACCCCATCGTCATCACGTGGCGATTAGAGGGAGTGGGGCAATCCCCAACAGCTTCGAGGTTCAAGAAGATTCGAAGTGCGCGTCATCAACTATTAAGTCTCTCGAGTTTCGAGGTTCGATGCGAAACATCGATCAAACCCACAATAATACATTACCTCTCTACTACTAATCTACCTCTCTCGCAGACGCAGACATCATGGCAGGCGCGGAGGATTCCAACCGCGACAAGCAACCTGCATCCTCGCCCCGGCCCGAAAGCTCCCGCCAATGGCCCGACGATGAGAACCCCTTCGACGCCATCCGTCGATTCGCTGACGAACAGATTTCCTCCATGCTGCACTCCGTAGTGGGCCTACCGTCTACCGTTGGGCATCCTCAATCCGATCACTGGTCTGTATTCGCAGACGATCAGAAGTACCGCGACGCCCAACTCCGCCAGCGCCAGCGCCAGGACCAGGACCAGGACCAGGACTATGACAATGATGGCAGAGACCACGATGCATCCTCGACAGGTTCTGGAAGTAAGGAACCGTCTTCGTCACGTAGCAGCAGGAATTTTCCACTCGGTCCTCCCCGAACGCCCTGGTCAGGGTTCGACAACCTCTTTGACATTGATATGTTCTTTGATTCGTTCTTCGATCGGTTCTGGCTCGACGACCATGTCTCTTCCCGATTCTTCCACCCGTACCACCGCCCTCTGTTCCCTAGCATGACGAGTGCCGACTCGCCCGCTTGGCCGGTTAACTATCTTATGTTTAGTCCGTACTCACCCTTACATCTGGAGCGACAAGCGCGTTATCGAGCCCATCGTGAGCGTGGGGTCTTCTCTTCGATTATGTCGTCTATAAGTCTCTCGTCCGAATGTGATCCCGAAGAACCAAAGTGGCGCGAAGCGTTTGAGGACCTCTTACGACTTGAGAATGGAAAGCCCATGCTGGATCGCGAACCAGGCGCAGTTACCAAACGGGAAAGTGGACAAGAGTGGTTACAGGGTCTGGTCAAACGAGGAAGCTTAGGCGATCATTGGAAGTACTCTGCTCCGTCCGGTAACCAGCCTTGGTCGAGCATTATATTGGAGCGTACGGACCGTAGCGGAAAAACAGGACGCCACTTGACAGAGGAGAAGAGCGACGCATCGGCAAAAGCGAAGGAAGCGGAATCCGATAGCATGACAGAGTTGGATCTGTACGACCGATTCCTCGCGGACATCGCAGCCCGTGAGCGAGAATTCGACCGCTTCCACCACAGCCCGCTCTTACGCTTCCTTCTAGAGGACCGCCGCAGAGGCAGGGATGGCGTCCTACCTCCTGAAAGAGACGCCTACGACGAGGACACAGAGTCCTGGCTAGACCTTGTCTCTGGCGGAAACAAGCATTCCGTTCCAGAATCTCACGAGCCTGCGTCGCCTTCAACCTCTGCTCCAGAGTCCTCAGCCGCCACATCACCACCCCAGGAGCCTTACGTCTTATCAACCCAAGTCAGCACAGAACGGATCAGCCTCCCCGATGGCTCGATCCAGACCAAGACCGTGAGAACGAAACGCTTCTCAGATGGCCGCGAGGAAAAGAATGAGTCGACAGAGGTTGTTAATCCGCCCCAGCGTGATTCGAATTATCCCAACCACCAGGGCCCTTCCCCAGACCAGAAGAAAAACGGTTGGTTTTGGAAAGACTGAAGAGTGAACCCATGAAAATCACAAAATCCCTTACCGGACTACCTCCCTTTTACCTTACGTCTTTTTAATTAGCTCGTCGTGCGTTTTCAGCGTGGGTTTGCGGGTCTTTTGGTTCGCAGTCATCTCTTTTTTCTCTCATTCTGGGTGCATATTTTCAAACCACCTAAACTCTGATGGTCACTGATTGACTACCTTGAACGACATTCCATACATTTAACTTCCCTTCAAATATCTCGGATAGCTAGTTAGCTTCTTTGCGATACAATCTAAGTCTGTTTAACTCTCTCTGGTCTTTCATAGCTACTACTCAGTATTCTACACATTGCGTATCTCCGCACCTGCCAGTGTACCGCTAAGGACCCATGTAATTTTAGTGTCTAACAAATCTACCTGCTGTTCTGAAAAAACTTCGTAGCCTTTGAAAACGAGTATCAATCCGCCTTGACACTCTTCTTCTGCGCCTTACCGGCCGTCCACCCCTTCGATTCCCAGTACGCAACGCTCTCCTCCATCTTCTTGTACGCCCACGTAAAAGACGGATCTACCAGACAACATCACCGTTAGCCTGAAATCCACCGAGCTCCCGCTTTCCCTTATTTTATTTTACAAGCCCGGCAAAGAAAGAAATAGAGAGGAAAGGAAAGCAGTGGATGACTAGAAAAGAAACTGGGGGGGGGGAAGAAACTCACAAAGAAACTGCCTCAGATCATGCCGATTATCATCCGGTGAGTACTGCTCGGCATGATAACTGGGCGTGATGACTGTCATCTTATGGCGATTAATCGCGTAATTATAGAAGAAGTGGCGCGTCTTCTCATAGATCTCCCTCGGGCTATACTCGTTGCCCCAAAGATGCAGCAGCCGCTCGTACATAGACCAGGGTCCCAGTTTGGCGACCTTGCGCAGGTAGCCGAAGGTTCCGAGCTCGGCGTAGGTGACGCCCATGTCGGCTTCGTCGGATTGCACGTAGGTGGAGGTTATGGGTTCGAGTTCGGCGGTGGGGGTTGCGTGCAGGAATTGAGTGAGGATGGGCATGGAGAAGGAGGAGGAGGCCCATGAGATGAACTTTTTGAGGTCGACTTTGGAGATGGACCCGATGGGGTTTAACTATTGGAGGGGCTGGGGTTAGGTGGGTTTATCTTTGGGATTGGGATGGGGACATACGTCTGCACTGCTGGCGTCGTACTTGGTTAGGTAGCCTCGTAAGCTGTGGCTTGTTAGCGGTCTGGCTTCTTGAGTTGCTTTTTGTGCATAACTCTACTAGAGTTCTGGGGATGGTTTGGGGTGTACCATTCTGTACAATGTCAGTAAGTCGTTGAATTAGGAGGATGAATTGATAAGTGACTAACCATCAACGTTGGAAGATGCTAAAACAAGCAGTCCACCGCCGCCTGGGCGTTGACGGACTGTAGGAAGCAATGAAGCGAATAAGTAAGAGAGAACCATTCTCAAGCGTGCTTGGATATTCTGCAGCGCTTGATTCTCTGCTCTGCTGCCACCGTGGACCTTGAACCGGGGCTGGAAATTGGTGACAATAGTAAACAGATTAGTTAGGGCCGTCACAACAGTGTCAAAGTTGAAGTCGATATGGTAAGATCCAATTTCCGTAGACAGCTCCTTGGCGCGGTCTCTTGTCTCTTTACTAGAGTTCTGTGTACCCATAAAGCTGGTGTGAAAGATGCGGCTGCTGTCGTCAGCATCATTCATAGAGGCAGTGTTGGTATAGAAGGAGAATCCACTTACTTGCAGACTTCCTGGCTCGAAGTAGGAAGCCAAGTCGAGTCCGCAGGCTCCGCACAGAGCCTCCGCACGTCCTTGATGACTTGCTCATTCCCTTGGGAAACAGCTTTGACGACCTCTCTGCACATCGAGTGAACAATAACTGCGGTAGCGCAGCTGTCAATTCCACCGCTAAGGGGAAGGAAGAATCCTGCAGCTCCACTTCTTCGTAAGTAATCCCAGAGCCAGCAAGCAGGTCCAAGGGCAACCTCTTCCTCGGGTACGTGATAACGAGGCGTAAGAGTTTCAGACGGAGCAAGGCCAGGATCAGCATCTTCGTCTGAACGGGATAACCGTATGTCGAGATCAAGACGAACGTAAGGCTTTTGCATGCTGGCCTGCATGTTGCGACTTGACATGCACCGATACGTCCGGACCTGTACCATTTAGTACTTTCAACGTCGAGCGAATATCGTCGTACATACCTCTTCGATGTCGACAGTTGCTGTGACAACCTCCACATCGTTGAGAGAAAACTGCGATCCTTGAGCTACAATATTGCCGTTTATAACAATCATTGCACAGCCGTCATAGTAAAGTCTGTCACCATCACAGCCTTGTTGGTTTGCATATAGGTAGATACCGCCGCTCTGAGGCATGTAAGTGGGATGTTCCATGATATACCGGAGAGTTGCCATACAATTTTGGTAGCCTGAGTAATGAGATTGATGCGTGTATCAAGCTTCTTCAGTTCATGATGGCTTCCAGATGAATTTGAAATGATCTCGACACCTGTTTCTCTGGTCAACGGACATTCCGCTTGCTAAGCTGATTTATTGAACGCACCTGCAAGACCGTACGGAATATGAGGACTGATTACGAGGTCAGCAAAAGCCCTAATTGGACATCCATGACATACCCGTTGGGAGTGAACAGCTCTTCACAAGTCTCCAATCCCAAGCATGTATCCCTCGTGCTGATGACCGCATCTCCAAAGGGAACCTTGTATTGCCCCGTTATCTTGCCCACAATCTGTTCCAGATAATAGTCTTCGACTTCTTGAGGCCGTTGCCATGGGGTAAAGTGTCTCATTTCGCGGTAGTTTCCATCTAAGCAGAAAACATTAGCGAAATGTATGTTGCGGGACGTCTCCGAATAATGAGAATAAAGGTTGTTACCATACCATTAGCAAGCCACATCTTAGGCCGAATTAAGATTATCTTCCGGTTATAGAAAATAACACTTAGCGACAGGTTAGCAAGCAGTCAATTGCGCATACCAGTATAAAAAAGAGCTGAAACAAACCGGCAGTTGTATCGCACATTCCTATGCCTAACCGGCATACCGACATCAACCACAATATCCTGACAGTCAGGGTGATCAATTATACGAGCCAACATCTCCCACGAGTGCAGGAATGTATCTCCCTCAAGGAAACCATCTAGGACGCCATATCCTACACCGGAATCAGTACGTTAGGTCAACGGATGTCTTCAGAGGCCTCTACCGCTGATCTCGAGCTCTGGGCCGACTCGAAGGGTAGCTCCAGCAGCTTTGGCTTGACGGACACTCTCGATAATTCGCTCCGCATTGCCTTCCCAGTCGAGAGCCCACTGGTTAAGGGAGCTTACGGTATGTTAGCTTGGAACAGAGCAGATGATAAGAGATCACGGTACGAACCAAGTTGCGAGGGTGACGAGGCGGCCCATTTTGGATCGCGATGCGTCAATTGAAAAAGGACTTTGCAATTATAGGACAGAAGAAATCTCCTATCTAACCTCCACAGTTATTAAGGTAGTCCCCCATTTGGAGATATTTGATCGGCCGCGATGACGCCGGTCACGTGTGTGGGGTTCTGCAGTCCTACCCCTCCATGGTTACAGTATTTCAGCCAATGTCTCCAATTTTGCTGGTATAATGTAACATTACAGTAACGCCGTGACATCCCCGCCGTTCCTCGGCCCAAACTCAAAGTCGCTGATTAATGCTCGAGTCGGAGGGGGCAGCCGATGGGAACAGGAACAGGGACGGGAATTCTCCATTGGTGGCGGAGTGAAACGTTTCACTCTCCTTTATCCTCATTGTACTTTGTACATACGACTTTTGATTAAATTGTATATATACACGCGCCATGGCTAATAACTCCCAAGTCCCGACCCCGGCGCATATCCAGGCTGACTCGATGCTCGCCCGGCGTTTCGGCAAAGAGACCGTGAATTACTTCTCCAGTCAGTCGGCAAGCCCTCTATGTCTGGGTATCAAGCATACTAATTGTCGCTCTAGGCTCTCCTCTAAACCGTCTCTCATTCCTCCGTTCGGACCATCCCTTTCTGTCCGCCGCTATCAAGCACCCGTCAACCCGCTTCATCATTCTCAAGGATCTAGCGCCGCTTACAAAATCCCCGACGGAACTATACTACGCCAAGTATGACGAAGTGCGAAAGCTTGTGCCCGAGACGATCTATGACAAGTCCGAGGAGGAAGTTATCAAGGAGCATGACTCGCGCAGGACGGAGCCACACCTTATTTTCCTGGGTATAGATGAGACCCGCAAACAGGATGCATTGGCCTGGAAGGTCTACTCCGGGACGCCGTACTTTGCTCTTGATGTGTCGGAGAAGGGATCGGACGAGCAGCAAGCGAAGGTAAAGGAGGTTGTTAGTGGGTTCGAAGCCCAGGGGTTGAGTTTCCTCAAGGCGAGAGTCGCGATGTCGTTCTCTGCCGATGAAGGTACAACCCGCATCCCCGATACGATGAAAGAAATATATCTAACATACAAGTGAAGCTGCCATGTACGCCCAAGCCCGCGCTCTGATTGACTGGAACACCCGAAACAGCTTCTGCGGCACCTGCGGCCACCGCACAATCTCCGTGAACTCTGGCACGAAACGCGCCTGCCCGCCCACCGACGCAGCCCTTGTCGCAGAAGGCAAACCCGCTGAAAAGCCCCCGTGCAGCACGCGCACCACGATCTCAAATCTGTCCTTCCCCCGCACAGACCCCACGATCATCGTCGCTGTGATCTCCAGCGACGGGAAGCGCATTCTGCTCGGCCGCTCGAAGCGCTTCCCGCCGAACTGGTACTCAACTCTAGCTGGGTTCATCGAGCCCGCGGAGTCCGTGGAGGATGCCGTGCGACGAGAAGTATGGGAGGAGGCTGGCGTGACGCTTTCCCGCGTCGTTATCCATTCATCCCAGCCATGGCCGTATCCGGCTAATTTGATGATCGGCGCAATTGCGCAGGTTAGCGATCCCGCGCATGAGACGATCAGCCTCGTCCATGATCCCGAGCTGGAGGATGCGCGGTGGTTTGAGATTGAAGAGGTCCAGGAGGCTCTGAGGGTGGGAATCAGTAACCTGGGTGAGGGTCCCGGGCCGGAATATAAGGAGGGTGGGCTGAGGTTGCCTCCGCCTACGGCTATCGCCAACCAGCTGATCCAGGCAGCTGTTAATATTGATTTCCTGGCCGATACGAACTCGAAGATGTAGATATCTGGTTTTTCTTTAGAATTCGCACCTAGCCTTGTTTCATAGACAATGAGTAAATAGACTACATGGGAACAGTCCAGTCTCCAACGTCAATCCGATGACAAAGGCGCATAACCAAAAGAATCTTGCTCTTCAACAAAATATTCTAATCCCATAAACGGTCAACCGTTCGCATAGACTGTACCATCGCGAAGTTCATGGATACTGTCCTCCCCAGGACTCGACCCTACCTCCGTATACCGCCTCCCATCTCTCAGCTCATGGATCGTGATTCTTCGATGACCCGATTTCCTTCTCCTCGACCCCCGACTAGAAGACGTATCCCCCCGCGCCTCGCGCAACGCCATATCGATACTGCCCGCATCACTTGGTGCAAGGCTACTGGCCGGCGTCGCGCCTCTGCTCTCTCTGCCCACTGATGCTTGGAGCTGGTAGTCTGCTACCATGGCTGCGCCGCCTTCAATGTACCATTGGCGCAAGTCAGTTGCGAAGGTCTCCTCCTCGTCGCCAAACTCGACGGGCGGGCCGTTGATTTGGGGTTCGTTGGAGGATGCGGAGAATACGGCCCAGGCACTGGTGCTGTCGCTGACGAGGATGACAGAGTGATCGAAGCTTTTGACGCAGAAGTTGCGTAGGAGGATGGCGTCGCCTTCTTGGAGGGTGGGGAGGGCTGGTTTGTATGGACGCAAGATTTGGGCATAGAGGGTTGTGCCAGCCATGGATTGGTCCGTTAGTTGGAGTGTCAGGATGAAGTCCTTTTTCCCAGTGGTCGCTTTGATTACGGGACGGGTTTCAGTGGCGATGGCGATAGCGTCCACCGATGCATTGTAGTGATCAACGAGAGTAGCAAGGGGCGCAAAGTAGGAGAGTTTGCTCCGCAGACCAGGATAGTTACGGTCTATTGTAGGATTAGGGGTGCCGTCTTCGGTTTCATCATCAGCCTCAATGCTGACTTGTACCCTCTGATCTTCGTCTGACAAGGCATCCGGGTGGGTGTCGACCACAACCATAGGGGCTTCGACTTCGCTTTCGTCTTCGCGTTTGACGACAGGAGAAATGGGCTCATCCTTCGTAGGTCGGGGATGGCCTACATCATCCTGAATTTCAAATAGTGTCGTTTTCAAAGGTGTTGATGGACGACGGTAAGCTCCTAATACCGACGTTGAGGCATCCTGGGTCAGGTTTGGAGTTGGTGGCATTTCGTGCGTATTTTCGGGCGAAACTGGAGCCTGGATTATCTCAGTGGGCTGGGATGGTCCTGGAGTAACCAGCTGGCGTGCATGATAATGGATTGACGTATGTACAACTTCAGTAGAGTCGATTTCTGGTGGTGATATCGCACCATCCAGTTGCAGTGCCAGGTTGCTTATGCGTCTGCTTTCGGAAGAGTCAATGCGAGGTGCATTATCGACTTCAACGGAACGCTCCCTCGGACCATGCTGGAGGTCTGCTTTTGTAACAATGTTACTCGGTGGTACCCTCGGTTCATACAAACTGGGGTCAATTGCCATGGCATAACTGCCAGGTTCATTTGAGGGATGGGTATGTATACGTTCGACTGTTTCTGAAATCGTGGCAAGATAATCGAGGGAATCATGATCTGGGCCAGGTGCATGATTGACGGCCGGCTGAAACCCTTGAGACTCATCCGGAGCTGGATACTCGTAGAATACAGGACTCTGCTGAGGCGCATTTGGATCTTCAACAGGAGTTGGTTCCGTCACTGGCTTGGATCGTTTTTGGGAGCCTTCAAGATGGTCGGCCACAAGGTCATTGTAATGCGCGTGTTGCGTATCTCTCCCTGCTTGTTCGGACCCCGGGAGCCATTCACCTGCAAGTCGCTCGCTAGAAGGTCGATCGTCGCCCTTATCCCCTCGCGCCAGGTCTTCCTCTTCTTCATCAACCTCTCGGTCGTCATCGACTCCCCGGTCCTCCTCAAACACATTCCCATTGTTATCATACTCCAGTTCATCATCCATTGTATACTCCATTGCTTCATCGCCATCAACTTCCTGGCTTTCCTCGAGCTCGTTCTGTCTGTTCTCGTGCCCTAGCTCTTGCTCCTCTTCGTACTCCAACTTCTGGGGCCCATCGACTTCCCGGCCCGCCTCGAATTCATCAGGTCTGCCCTGATTCTCTGACTCTTCCTCCTCCTCCTCCTCCTCCTCCTCCTCTTCATACTTCATCTGCCGGTCCTCGTCCACTTCCTGATCTTCCTCGAAATCATTATCGTGGACTTCAGCATCGTCGACTTCTCCCTCCGGGTAGTCTTCTTCAGAAACATACGAGTCACCTCCCTCCGAAACAGACATCTCATCAATATCCCGTCCGGCCGCATTATTTGGCCGTTGAGCTGATACTTCATCCTCACTATCGCTGTCTAGAACGATGATATCGGGGGCCGCGTTCTTCGGTTTTGACTGGAGGTAATGCTTCTCTTCGTAGCCAGCTTCCACTTCAGACTCAGAGTCGTCATATTCAGCCTCGGCCCTGTCCGCCCTGTCCTCCTGCTCATCAACTTCGAAGACTTCCTCGTACTCGCCCTGATTCTCAGTTCCATACCCACCCGTGCCCATGCCATCTTCATCATCGTCCTGATAATATTCTTCGCTACCACTCCCCTCGTCGTCTCCGTACTCGTATTCTGGATGATGGCCGGTATCATCAGAAACATCCCCAGGCCTCTCTGGGGAACGCATTTCATTTTGAACGGGGTTTGCGTGGTTATCCTCAACGGGCTCCACGATTTCGGCATCAGATTCCTCGTCTACGCTCCTAGTGACGGACATTCTGTCGCCCTCGTTTTCTCTTTTCACACTCGCTTGTTCGAATAGTTGTTCATCCTTTCTCCGGTCTAGAACTCGCTCTGAGTTCGGATAGTCAATGCTCTCTGGCGTTACACGGTCATCTTCAGATCCTGATTCTGACTCTGAGCCTGATTCCTCAGAGTCACCCTGAGATGGTGGGCTTCCCGCGTCCACTTCGACCGGAGGCGATTCATCACGCTCCGGTGCATGGATTTCGTCGGCCATTGTAGCCACACTTCTAGTAACCTTACTATACGAAGCATGGGGGCTGGAGATTGGATTTGCGGAAGCTGACACATCGTCAGGCAGAACCTCCACGTCGTCAGTGTAGACTGTTACAACATCGTCCTCGCTTACATTTACCGCCCCGCCCTCTGACCCAACTTGCGGTGGAGTAATAGAATCACGCGATTCCGATACCACATCGGGCACAGGCACCGTAGATACAGCGGTCTGTACTGCGACTGCGGCGTCGACCGAAGACGGGAAATAGCCGTTGTTTGCGGTGGTATTGAGAGGTGAAGGATCGGAAAGCCCAAGAGAAGGAACTGGTAGTAGGTGTGGCGTGTCGGTGGGAATATTCGGAGCGTGGTCAAACGGACTCTGTTTGCTGGGCTCTGGGATGTGTCTCTGGGCAGAGGCGAGGCGGGCGAAGTGCGTATCGTCGTTCGCGCGAGCTGTCGGCTGCTGGGTAACCGTATCAGACACAACAGTTAGAGTATCGACCATGGATACATCCGTGTCTGCGGCTGGAGCAGCACTTGCGGTCGCCGGGATAGGCGGATTAACGCTCGTCACGGCATTTTGAGCGTCGCCTTTGTCGCCGACGTCTGAACCGGTGGCCAGCTCTTCGTCAAATATCGTCATCCAGTCTTCAGGCAAATCCCTGTCCGAGGGACTCTCCGGCTGGTCTATCACGCGCCACTCTTTGCTCTGCATGCTAAATCTCGGTCTTTTCCTCCCCTTCCCCGGCACATAGCCATCCTCTTCAGCAAAAGGGTCAAACGAGGCATTGGAGAAGCCTAAGGAAGCCCAAGATCTGCCTAGGAAAGCTGGCGACTGCCAGGAGGTGGAGCTAAGGGGTGCGGGCGTGTTCGAAACACCTTTGGCGATCGGAGTAGTCACTATATTATCTGGTTCCGGAGGGGGAGTTTCGGAGCGGGCGAATTTGACAACGGATAGAAGCTTGGAATCACGCCAAACCTACAAATGTAAGAAAAATCAAATATGATCCAAGGAGCACAAGGTAGGTTTCACCTCAAGCATTGCCGAATTATTGAAGTGCACATCCCATGAAACGCCTTTCCCAGGTGTTTGCGCGACAGCATCGTTCTTATCCAACCTCGATCCAGCCAGACTCAGGAATACTTTGTCGCCAATCCCGACATGGCTCCTAGCCACTTCCTCTGCTACATTTCCGTGGAATGTCACTTTGACCTGTCCATTCGAACGTCGCAGGCGGAAATCAGGTTCGGCGAGGAGAAGGCTGAGAGACTTCGTCGATGAGGAGTACGGCCATATAAGGGTTATGACGGAATGAACGGATCGTTTCTCGAGATTATCAACATCGGGGGCGAGCTGCGCAATTGGGATGGCCGTCGAACGTAATGGCTCGGACACCAGAGGTTGGTGGTTGGTGTCCATCGTCGCAACCGGGATCACAGGTCTCGCATGTTCTTCGAAATCATAGGCGCAGCATGTTTACCTGCGGAGCAAAAAAGAAATCGAGCTATAACAGCTTTAATAAGGATATAAATTGTGAAGGACCTTGCAGAGGCGCTGTTGAAAGACGCGTTGTGCACTCGGCGAAGCTTAACCAGGAAACAGGTCGGCGGCCCATTCTTTATCGTATTACAAGCGTAATATTACCTCCCTCCGGTAGCTGATAAGGGCTATTGTAGGTATTCGATGTAACCCATAGCTTGAGGAGTTGCTTAAATGTTCAGTAAACTGTATATAGTCTCCATGAAGCCTACCCCTATTGTATGATGTGTTACATTGAACGTTCTATAGCTCCCTGTTGCCGACTATTGCACAGCGCGGGGTCTGATATCAGCTCCGGCAGCGGGAGATGCGCCATTTTAGCGGCGACGGTTTAAACATCCATGCAAGCAACCTGGACCCCATAGATGTTTCCTGAAACTTATTTTTGCAATAGTCGCATGCTGTCTGAAGCGTGTTATGGCACTGTCCAAGAAGATTCGTCGAATAGCCATCATCGGCGCCGGTCCGGCTGGTCTTTCTGCAGCAAAGTATGAGAATCAAGCATGTCTACTTGGTTGATTGCCTGGGCTTACCCAATTCTAGGTATCTGCTGGCTGAGAAATGCTTCGAAACAATAGATATATTCGAGCGAAGGAGTTTCATGGGAGGCGTCTGGAATCATTGTCCAGGGACACTGAAAGAGTCCCTGCCAACCCAGGTACCACAGCTTAGTCCGAATGTACCTCCTGAAGAGCCAATCTGGCTGCCAAAGGAGAGTTCCAAAGAAACTCAGAAACCGACATTCATCTCTCCGGTATATGACACTCTGGACACAAATCTGCCGAAGGAATTAATGGCGTACGGAGAAAAACAATTCCCGCCAGACGTACAGGACTTCCCCCGGCATTTCACAGTCAAGGAGTATGTGAGGGAATACGGAGAAGAGGTCAAAGGACTCGTCCATTTTGAGACTCAGGTAACGGACATCCAAACGAACAACGAAGATGCGGCGGGCTGGACGGTGACCACACGAAGCCTACGCACAGGAACAACGACAACCAGTTGCTATGATGCTGTCGTCGCCGCGAGTGGCCACTTTGATGTTCCATATCTGCCAGTTATCACAGGCATCGAGGCTTGGAATAAGGCTTACCCTGGAGTCATCACTCACTCTAAATTATACGATACCCCAGCGCCTTTCAAGGACAAAAAGGTCGTCGTCGTCGGAAGTTCAGCATCAGGACTCGACATTGGCAACCAGATCAATGAAGTGTGTAAGGGAAAGGTCCTTGCATCGCAGCGAACAAACCTGTACCTTTCCCCTTCAACCGCAACGGATAAGGCATACTACCCTGAAATTGTCGAGTTTCTAGCCCCCGGTAGCCACGAGCGAGCTGTCCGTTTTGCGGATGGCAGGATCGAGCAGGATATAGATGCGATTATCTTCTGCACTGGCTTTCTCTATTCGTTTCCTTTCCTGTCGTTACTCGATCCTCCCATCATCACACATGGTCGCAGAGTGCAGAACACCTATCAGCACCTTTTCTACATTCCCAATCCCACCCTTGTCTTCCCCGTCCTCCCTCAAAGGATCATCCCGTTCCCGCTCTCCGAAAACCAGGCTGCCGTCTTCTCTCGGGTGTGGTCTGGTCGTCTTAGTCTTCCATCTACAGCCGAAATGAGGGCATGGGAAGCTTCAACCGTCGCAGAGAAGGGTGACGGCCCTGCATTTCACCTGATGCCCTTTCCATTAGATGCTGACTATCTCAACATGCTTTATGATTGGGCGTCAACGGCCAAGACACGGTCTGGTCTGGAGAACGATGGCGACGGCAAGCAATGCAATCGCTGGGACGAGAAAGAAAAGTGGATGCGACAGCTGGTTCCGGAGATGCGCAAAGCATTCTTTGACAAAGGCGAAGATCGGCGCACAATCAAAACCCTAGAAGAGCTTGGGTACGATTTTGAGAATTGGAAGAGCGAGCACCAGCACTGCCCATGAAGGGGACGTATTGATCTGTTAGGATCATATAGACCAGTTAGACCTCTCTAGCACCGTCACTTGTACATAGCTGGCTACAAAATATATATCGGTGAGGAGTACGCACCGAGGAACTCTCATGACATACCGTCCAGAAAGCGGACATGGTCTAGTCTGACAAAACCCATTTCCTAGTTACGCCACCATCTTATTATATAGTATCCTTGCTAGTTCCCATCACCACTGACTTTCCGTTGAGGTATAGGCAAGAAAAGAAGGGAGAGCTACTAGTATGGTGGAGTTGGGCTGATAGAACATCACGTGTTGGCGATCACCCGTGAAGCTATCCATCGCTGTCAACCAACATTAGTTCATACTACTCTCTCCTCATTCACTCCATGATTCCTTGACCAGTTCCCTTTCTCTGGCCTTTGTTTGCACCACAGAGTTATTAATGGCTCTTTCTTTGCTGAACCTTTAGATAATCTGCATGTTCTACTCCTGAATTCTTCGTCGCCATGGGCCTACGGATCACCGTCCTGTCTCCGCACGCATGATGCGGAAGGATCCTCTAGTGTCTACTCCGTCCAGAAGAAATAAGTGGAAAAACCACTTTATTGTCACATCGAGCGAAGACGAGTCAAGCGACGACGACGACACAGATTCAAACGAACTCGGAGACGGGGAGTGGGAAATAAACGGTATCTTGGACGAATCGGACTCCCAGTACTTGTTGGATTGGGTGGGGGATTGGTCGCCAACCTGGGTAGGTTTGGTATAGGCCCGCGCAGTGTTAGAGTGCTGTCTAATCTATTTCTTTATGTCAGGAGCCCAAAGAGAACGCCAGCGAAGTCGCGGTACAGGTCTGGGAGGAAAAGAAGAAGAAGAAGGAACAACTTGCAGTACAGAACGACAATATCTCGGCGGGAGCATCGCCAACACAACAACCCCACCAACACATAATCTGCGACAGCTCAAGTGCTGAAACGCCAGCACAAGAGATTGGATCGCAACACCCGTCAGAGTCGCATACAACGCCCCAACACGAAGCAAGTGCTGAGACTCATACGCAAGGCTCGGAGTCGCAAAGAACTGAGTCGCAAAGACCGGAACTTATTACACTCACCTCCGGACGAGACACTGAACCTGCTGAGCAAGGAACTGAAACCGAAAGACCACAAGACTCCCCACTATTCGTCCCACTTGACGGGGTATTAGAAGGGAACACTCAAGAAATCAGTGAGACTCTGCCGTTGAGCTTGGAAGCAGAAACCTCTATTCAACCCCCTGGTGACATCAAAACACCAAGGGAGACTCGCGATCAAGGCGTTTTTGGATACTACCCAATCGCGCCCATTCCTCCTGAATATCGACTTCCTGGAGAATTTGAGGAGCCATTCGGCATTACTACGCAGCACGCGGTTCTCACCCACACAGCGTCAACGCAAGATAGCAGGAATTCAGATTGGGCTAAAACACCATCTCAAGATACTTGGTCATATCGGCGAAGACCAACTGCTGTTATCCAACCCAGTCCCCGAACAGAAATACCGGAAACTCCCAGTGCCTTGCTTGCATCCCATTCCAGCCAAGTATCGCGTACAGGCCCTGGCACGGGGCTGACCGGTTCTCAACAGTCAGCAAACCCAGTCAATATTCCTTTGAGCATTCGTACTCCGCGAACCCAGTTCAACAGACCCCCGCGAGTAGACAGTCCCTGCTCTGCTCTAAGTCGCACCTCCATTCACGGCGCAGCGGACTCAGCGGCTCAACGTACAGCTTCAGTTCCAGAGACGGTCCTAGCCGGCACTGTAAATCGATCTCCTGCAACACCAGCCACACAACCGTCTAATAACTCCATTAATCTTCCGTCTAACTCAGGCGCGCCACGACTGTCTCTGTTGACCAGAGTGTCTCTACCGAGTGATTTAGCCGCTAGTCCTCAGCACACTGTTGGCCGTGCTAGATCCGTGTCTAAACCTGCGATAGTGAACGCATCACGCTCCTGGACACCTCAATCTTCAGCTCAACTCCTCGGAATGGACGAGTCAAACCAGAAAAAAGAAGGGGTCTCGCTGGCCGAGACCATGGAGAAGTATAGCCACATTGAAGGGTCAACGCCGAGGGAGAAGATTAGAAACGCATATGCTAGGTTGCGCGAGAAGAGCACGCTTGATGCGTCGCAAAACGAACCAAGCGCAACTCCATCGTCTGTTGGTGATATCGAACCTTCTACACCACATCCCCTCCCTGAGACGGTTGCGCCTCTTAGTATAAGGGTAGATAAAGAGCCTTCGCACGTGGCAGACTCGACTGATAACCCACCGCCAGAGCCTCCATTGGTGGAGATGGAACCTGAGACAAGCAACGAGACAATCCAAACAATACAACCCAGTGCTTTGGCATTAAGCGATGCGGAACAGGTCCCTCCAGGTGCTCTGCATCTTGGCCCTTCTGAGTTTGCTGTACCGCTTCCAATGGATTCAAGAGTGAAAGACGATTACGAACGTGTTCTGCTAAACGAGCCTGAGGATGTTTGGAAACTTATGAGCGATGATAACTCCCACCAATCCTCAGAGGTTGAGCAGGAGCAAGTCGTTTTGTCAATGCAGCAAGTGTTGGAACGCCTGAGCAATGCCGCGACTCATCCTGACATCAATGTCGCCCAGCATGTGAAGCTTGCGGATTCGAATCTGGAACAGGAGGCCGCTTGGGCAGAATACTCGAGTGCAAAGTTTCTTCTCCTGGGCTATTTGATTAAGGCTGCGGATGACCATGATATCCATCTGGTGATAGTAGTGCGCGGAGAGAAGACTCATAGTATCGTCGAACGTTACTTAAGAGGCAAAGGATTGGTGTATTCGCGCCCACGTGAGGAGATGGGCGTCGGCACAAACCTTGAAGTATCTCTGGTAAAGGGGTCTTTGAGTTTTGGAATCCAGGTGGCAGCACACAATGATGGCATTGTGGAAACGTACAAGCCGCCGTCAGCGCTTCTTGCACTCGACTCGTCGCTAAATACGAAGAACCCGTCTATCGAACACATGCGAACTACCTTTGCCCGCAACGGCCATTTACTCCCTGTTATCCGGCTCTTAGTTGCAAATTCGAGCGAGCATGTTGAGCTATGTTCGCCTGGTCCTCCAACAACAGAGCACCTCACCCTAATCCTGCGACACTCCATGCAACTTCGCGATATACTCGGAGATCTCCAGGACGACGCACTGGGGGTACAAGAAGATGCGAGTGAAATTATGACCTGTCTTCTTTCTGACAACTTCAATACATCCTGGACACTGCCCGCAGTCGAGCCTCTGCGCCCCTTGAATCTGGGCGAACCTATGCAGGTTGAGAAGTCGGACAGCAATGACGCCGCACTCTCCAAACCCACGAACACCACAGCGCAGAAACGTGTCTTCGAGAGTCCTGATGTGCAAGATACGGGCGAGCCAGGTTCCAAAAGACCTCGGATGGAGGAGTCTCAAGGTACAAGCCAATTCACAGTGAGTTCAAAGGAGGGAACTCAGACCCTGCAACCTGGATTACATGCGCTGGAACAGAACCTTATACAAATGAGAAGCTCGCATGCGGCAACGATTGAGAAGCTTCAGAAAGCATTGGCTTCTGCTCAAACTCGTCTTCAAGAGAGAGAGCAAGCATTAGAATCACTACAACATCGGTACGAAAGCCGATCGCAAGATCTAGTGAAGATTCGACGGGAGCGTGACCGTTTGATTGAAACCAAAGCGGAATCCGAACGGAGATCCGAGAAACAAAAAGAAGACATCACAAAACTCAAGGACGAGCGGACTCAACTAAAGCACGAACTGGAAGAAGCCCGGGAAGCCATCAAATCCGGCGGAGGAGACCTGGCCGAGCTAGAAAAGGCAAGGGAAGAGATCCGTCGTCTCACGAAAGAGAACGCAAGCCTGGAGCGGAAGTCGGAGTATGAGCACAAACAGGCAGAGTACACACGGGAGCAGTACCAAACGGCTTCCAACGTCGCCGCCCAATCTTCGAACGAACTCCGCCAGCTCCGGGAAGAGAACGAGATATTGAAACGGAAAGTAGCTGGCGACGCTGTCCGATTACGAGAAGTCAACATCCAGAATGACGAATCTCGACACTTATCTCGCATCGCAGAGCTGGAAGCCCTCCTCTCCTCGCGACAGGACCTCCTCCACCGAAAAGAGGAAGAACTGCGCGAAATCCGCAAGAACCGCCCCTCCACCCGAGCTACGAGCACACAACCAAGAAGCCCCAAGCTCAACAACGCAAACAGCCGTCCCTCGAGTCCTGGGATCAACAACGGGTCGAATTACCCAGGCCGTGGGAGCGCGCTAAGATTCAGCTCGGAAATGTCTATCTGAGCCGGGGCGTCATACATAACCCCCCTGCCTGCCAATCTACAATAACAATAACGTCTAGAACACGAGTTCCCTTTTTTTCTGCGGAGGATGCAGTCTGGTTCACCAGCCCCACCACCATTTATTTCTTTACTTTTTTTTTTTTTATTTTGAGCTTTTCGATGTTAGAGTGAGGTTCCCTACATTTCATTTTCTATTTTTGGCGTTGGGTGTCAAGTCAGTCGAATCACTACATCGCATCTATGACGTCTGCATAGAGAAATGGATGTAACCGTATCTACCTAACATACCTGAACATACATCAACTCGGAATCCACTTCCGCGTGCGTCTATCTCATATAGAGTAGTCATGATCATATAGAGTAGTCATGACTTTTAGCACTTTGTAGGCCTTGTCAGGGCCTTTGCGTGCACATGCTACTGTACCGTTAGAGCTCTTGATGCGACATTAGGAAATGAGGTGACAAGTGTCTAGTAGGATTCTCAATAAGTCACCATTCTTCGGACTATAGGCGCCTGGCTTCTAGCCATAGCTTTGGGATCCTCAAAATTCTGATTTATCCAAGTTATATTTGCAGAACTAGAGTAAGTATACAGAACGATGATGATTATTATTAGTTGACGCTGAAACATGTAGAATAGAAGCTGAACAAATAAACACATTGAATCGAAAACACAGTCTGAAAAGAAAAGTAATTAAAGATTCCTGAAATCACAAAACAGAACCAGAAGCAAATGTCCTTCTTACCTTCCTGAGGGAGCCCATACTGTAGTCTAGCCCCTCAACGCATCCGCCATAAACGTCGCCAATTCCTTCGCCTTCTCCCCCCCGGTCATGGTAAAATGGTTCGCGCCATGGAGAACCGTAATGCCACCAATATTTTCCTCCCCAACGAGCGTATCCCACTGGTTGGGACCTAGATCAGTCCTGTTGCTCAACAGCCAGACCATCTCCCTGGGATCCTTGCTTCCATCTGGCGCGGGCTCGGGCCAAGGATCGGTAGGCTTATTGCAGACTCCGTCCTTTGCCCAGACGAGGTATGTCTTTGGCATCTTCCCCTTCCATTGGGGGTCATTGTAGGGCAGTGGGACCGCTTTGTACGCATCTAGGGAGTCGATGAAAGCTAGGAAATGTGGGAGGAGCCAGGCTGGCGGCGCGGCTTTGCCTTCGCCGAAGAGGCCGATGGAGTTAAAGAAGCTGTAGAGGCGAGGCGGGAGTTTCTCGAGCCCAATGGGGAAGGGCGTGTCAAGAAGGAGGAGGCGGTTAACTGTTTCGTTCTCCTGGAGGATGAGAGTGCGGGCAGCGTCGTAGGCGCAGATTCCGCCTGCGGACCAGCCGCCAAGATTGTAGGGGCCTGTTGGTTGGCGACGGCGAATTTCGGCGAGGTAGGGCGTTGTTAGTGAGTCGAGGCTGTGAGTGAGCTTTTCGGGGGTCTTCATGTAGGGGCAGTTAAGGCCGTAGACGCAAGTGTCGGGAGAGACGGCAGGAATTGTGGCGTAGGACGTGGCCGAGCCAGAGCCATCTGGGAACAGGAAGAGGGTTTTTGTGGCTGTCTTGGGGTTTCCCTGAAGAAGAATTGACGTTGCAGGAGGGTGGCCGCCGTTTGAATCTGGGCCGTGGCCCAGTTTGGAAGCGGACGTCTCTTGGAACACGACAGGCTGGGAGGTTAGAGATGGAGCTGGTGCCGTCTTGGGCTTTAGGTCCAAGGAGGACTCGATCTGGTCGAGGGTCTGATTCATGATGAAGAATTCCCCCGGCAAATCCATACCCAAAGTTTCCCGAATCCGGCCCAAGACTGTCAGTGAAAGAAGTGAATCCATTCCCATTTCACCTAGATTCTCTTCACCTTTGATCTCCGCTTCAGACACACCGATCTCGTCAGCAATAATGGCACGGATATCTTTCATCGTGTTGCTCTCCTGAACCTGTGTTGACTTCTCATTTGGCGGCGACAGGGTGCCAGAGGATGCCGGGCTCGATGTTCCAGAGGAGTCCTCACAGTTAAACGAGAATTCGGAGGGCTCTCTGAACGATACATCGCTGGATTCAGATGGGCTCACTTGGGCCACAAGTCTCTTGAAGTCACGGACAGTGGGGTGATCAATGAATACAGATGAATCCAAATCAAGGTTTAACTCTTCGCGATATCTGCCCGTGATCGTCAAAGAGAGTAGCGAGTCTACGCCGTAGTCGGCGAATACTAGATCATCCGACATTTCGGCTTCTGACAGGCCAACTTCTGATGCCAGGATACTGAGCGCTCGCACGATTACGCTTGGCCCAGTGGACTTTTTGGCAAAGGATTTAGCGGCAACAGGGGGATTGCGTGGGGCCATAGCATTGGCGGTGGATATAACTTTCTGGGGTTTTGAAGGCTGTACAGGCGCGGTCTGCGTCTTTGAAGCCCCAGCTGGCGGAAGTGCAGTGTCGAGGATCTTGCGTGAAAGTGCTTGGAACTAACAACGGATTAGCGGCGGCCTCGATATCGGAAACTTTGACCTACCTTAACACCGCCGTACATGGCAATGATATCGTCGCCCTCGAATATGTAAACATCACCTGCCCAGATTGAATCTTGCCATGGCTGCATCCTCACGTAGGTGCGATAGGTGACATCTGGAGAGAATTTCTTCAGGCACCGCATAGAATCCCATCCATGATTCACAAAGACCTGGTTCTTCGAGTCTGTCCCGTCACTGGCATTCATGATGAACCCAGACAGATGTCCAAAGCTGTCGATCCAGTAGGGGTTGCGATGAAAGTTGGCTTGTGGGGCCTGGAACTTGACCAAAGCCGTAGCCTCGTGATTCTCACTGTCAAGAATCACTTCTCTTATTGATTGGTAATTCTCATCATAATCGACTAGAGCGCTGAAAAGCTTGTAGATCATTCCTCTCCTCAAGCGATGAGCATCCCCTTTGACGGCATTCTCTTCAAGAAGCTCAATACTGCGTTTGATCAGGTAAGAGCACCGTCTCCATTCGAGCTCGGACGCTGCGCAGTCAAAGAACTTGACTATACAGCTTGCGTGGTCGATGAGCTTCTTCCCCTCCGGTGTAACAGAGTAAACTTGTATTGATGCGCTTTTCTCGGCCCAGTTAGCAGTGGCAGAGACTCTGAATAACTCCTTCCCTGTTTTCGCAATGAGAGGTTTGGAGACAACCACGTTACAAACGTCCATGCCAAAGCCCTTGAATTCGGGCTTAAACTTTTCGACGAGATATTCCACAAGCGTTTGGGCAATATCTGCGTATAGCGACTGGGACATAAGTTAATATCTATAGCGAACCAAAGTTATCTGGACATGATGCTTACCGATGGGCAAAGAGCGGCCCCGTTGACCTTGTGACCCTGAACCACCCGATTAAGGTCAGGATTGGCCAAATCATTTTGCACCACCACCGTTGCGGTTGTCTTATGGTCATGGGCCTCGATGACCCTTTGAGCGGAAGTGGTCAAGAAGGCAGATTGCACGGAGGCTTCAGTATTTGTTGTAGAAGCACCTTTTGTGAGGCAGAAGTTGTTTCTGTAAGGTATCCAGTAATTCTTAAGGTCCCATTTGTAGGCGGGAAGCGGAAGCACTCGATGACTCGAGTTAAAATCCTGGTGGTATTGCTTCCAGTTGATGTCAATTCCTGCTTGATGGAGGCTTGAAAGACTGGCAGAGAGGACCTTCCATGAGTCTTCATCCCGTCTCAGAGACGCGACTGTGGTTACCTGTGGTCCGAGCGTGGCTTTGGCCATTCCAGAACAAATCGTATGTGGACCGACCTCAAGCCAAAGAGTCTGGTCGTTTGTCAGTTTCGCATTCCTTATGGCTTCAAATGCGCTTAGGAAATCGACAGTTTCCCGGCAATGTCTCGCCAAGTACTTCGCATTAAGGACGCTGGAGTTGGCTTCTGTAATTACTTCGCCGAGTAAAGCTGAAACGAATGGCGTCGTTGGCCTGTTGAAGGTGACTCCTTGCATTACATCCTCCAGAGTCTCCAGAATGGGGTTGACCTGAGCGGAGTGAAAAGCATAAGGCACAGCCAGCATAGTGGACTTCAGACCTTGTGTAGAGCAGCTTTGGTTGAGCTCGTCAATAGCAGCCTTGCTGCCGCTGACTACAGTTTCGGCCGGCGAGTTGATGCAGGCAATATCGTGCATGCCCTCTTTGAGAAGCTGCTTGACTGAAAGGAGTGGAGCTTTAATGGCTAGCATAGCGTGGGTTCCGGGTTTGCATTGTTTTGTAAGGAGCTGAGCCCGCCGACCACAAGCGAATATAGTATCGCTGGTGGATAACACGCCGGACGCATTCAAGGCGGCATAATCACCAAGGCTATGCCCTAAGACAAAAGAGGGAGTTACCCCTAAGGATGACCAGAAACTAGTAAAGGCCATCTGCACGCACGTTGTTCCAACTTGGACCACGACAGGGCTCAGTTCGGATATGGGTATGCTGCCGTCTATTAACGGAATGATAGAGGGAAGATCCTGGCTTTGGCAGATGCGGTCCAGGTGGTGGATTGTGCCTCGGAATTGAGAACAACGTTCGTATAGTTGCTTGCCCATTCCTGCGTATTGTGCGCCCTGCCCGGTAAAGATAAATCCAATGCCCGGGGCCGTCGCAGGTACTGCAGTGACATCCTTTTGAGAATTGGAACGCAGTCCATCATATAGCTCCTGCAGATTAGATCCTGTAACAGTAACCCGGAAAGGGTGATGAATGCGACGTGCAGTAGTTGTATAAGATAAACTTGGTAAAAAATTGCTCTCCTTGACCCCGAAAGTCTTCGCCTGGTCATCAATGAACTGGAGCAGTGAGTCAATATTGTTTCTGAGGGCTGTTTGAGATCGGGCAGACACAGTGACAATATGAACAGATCGAGTGTCCCGTTCATCGCAATTCTGAAGGGGAGCATCCTCTAGCAGGAGAGCAGTGTTCCCCCCAGCTGCGGAGAAATTGTTCAGAAAGATTCGGCGTTTTCCCGACGACGGACGGTTCCAAGCCGCAGGCTGGAAGGCAATGTGAACGTTTCTCTGCGCGAGGTCGGTGGGGAAATTATGATTGATTTTCGTCTTGATTCCACAATGCGGCGGTATCATGTTTTCTTTCATCATTAATAGTACCTTGACAAGAGAGGTCACGCCGGAGGCCGATTCACCATGACCGATATTTGACTTGGCAGAGCCGAGGTGAAGAGACTGTCCAGGGCCACGTCTGTAGTCCGGGGCGAAGACATCCAAAACCGATTTCATTTCGACTGCATCGCCAGCTTGCGTGCCTGTTCCATGCATCTCCACATAGCTGATGCTCTTCGGATCAACATTTGCTTCATTGAGTAGTTTCTTGAAGATGAACGCCTGGGCACCAACATGAGGACGGGTAATTGAAACCGCCTCCGCCGAATGGTTTGTATAGGCGCCGTCGATAACTCCAAGAATAGGGTCGTTATCGGCCTGAGCATCCTCTAAGCGTTTCAGAATAACGGTGCCAACTCCGTCTGCTCTACAATACCCATCGGCACCATCATCGAAGGTATTGCAGTTCCCAGTTGTGGAAAGGAAATGACCTCGGTCAAGACCAGCGTGGTTGTCCGGGTTGGTCAAAATGTTTACACCGCCAGTGATTGCGGCGTCACAGTCATTCCTCCAGATTGAATTGCAAGCCAAGTGAATAGCTGCAAGGCTAGACGAGCAAGCTGTATCAACGCTTACGCTGGGACCGCTGAACTTGAAATAATAGTTAATTCGCCCAGGCGTGAAAGCGCGATTACCGCCTGGAATAAAGTAGGTATCGATGTCCTGTCCACTGTTGACCTCGCGGTAATCATCACTTGTCATGCCATAGAAGATGCCGACTCTGTCCCTCTGGGTCGAGGGAGTGCTATCTGGAACAAAACCTGCCATTTCCAATGCCTCATAGGCTGTAAGCAAAGCAAGCCGTTGCGCAGGGTCTGCCTGAAGTGCTTCACGAGGCGACATGTTGAAGAAGCGAGGATCGAATAAACCAGGCTGCCGGATCCAGCATCCGTAAGGAACTTTACTCGTGTTTCTTGTTCCGCCCGTGAGATCGACGTGGGCATCCGCATCCCAGCGATCTTCGGGGACTTTTCGGTGTACGTCAAGGCCCTTGTAGAGCAGGCTCCAGAAGTCTTGGGGGCTATCAGCATCTGGAAATCGTCCGGACATTCCAATAATGGCAATCTTGGAAAGTTCAGCCCTGCCAGTCTCATTGAGATTGTGAGTCTCGGTCCAGATCTCACCGAGGCCACCGTCCACTTCGACGCCAGTAATCTTGGCTTTTTTGAGTGAATTGAAAAGGCTTTGTGTGGCTGTGGTAGAGACTGGTATAAGCCTTTTGCTTGTGTGATCTCCAGCTGATTTTAGCAATGATATGCACGACTCCGTCACCTTATCCCAGCACATCTGCTGTAGAAGAATCTCTTCCAAAGCAATCTTAAGAAAGTCTTTCATGTCTTTGGCAACAATCGGCTTCCCCGTATTGCTTGATAAAACTGGAACACAAGGTTTGTGGTTGCATAGAACATCGGCGTCGGAAGCCTCCAGGACCCTCTCGATGTCTCGGTAATCATACAGATGGGAAGAGTGATACGGACCATGGACTGGAGCTCTAATGGCTTTATGATGTTTAGAGAGCGCAGAATCGATAAACTGGTCGAGATTGACCGGTGGTCCGCTAATGGTTATCGTATTCGCACACACTGCACTAACATAAAGTCGAGACGAAGGGGGAATAGCCTTTGAGCTGCTTAGCATTGAGCGGTTTGTTCTGGAGAACGCGAAGCTTACTCTTTTGTCGTTGAACTGGGCGATCAACTGTGTCCCTTCGATTTCGTTGATCCCAGAGACCAATACAGACCAACTTTGTGCTACTGCTTGGTCTCGGTCGACTAGTCCGCGAACACGCAGAACACACAGGCCTAATCGAAGGGCCACGACCACAGATTCCACCGCCGGTGCTAGCAGCGCCCCAATGTTACTTGCTGAGCTCACAGCAGCGCAACTGAGTAGACCGGTGCAGAGGCCAATAATATGGCTCTTCGAGCCTGAAGGGTAAGCATGGCCAAGGTCACCATAATAGCTATGGACGGTCAGCACGGCTCTTAATGAGAGTGAGTATCGCATATGTCACTTTAGCATACTTGATGAAACATCCTAGCTGATACAAGCAAGTCAACGCACTCTCCAGCGCGGGGTTTCCTCGCGATTCGCAGTGTCTTGCTAATAGATCCACGAGGCTCGTAAATCGCGGGAATATACTGCGCTCAGCGGGGGAAAGACTGGAGATCTCTTGACGCAAAGCATGATAGCTTTTCTGAAAGAAGGCCGAAACAATTGTGTGGTTTTTTGCCTGCAGCAGATGACGGAGACCGACCTCGAAATCACCAGTCTGATCCCCGAAGAGATAGACATGATACGAGTCCTCCATTCTGGGAAGGATAAGTCGGAATCTGCCTGAAGGACGATCAACTCCAGATCAAGCTGAGGCCTCGGTCCGCCACGTTCTTTATTTGACAAGCTGCACTCTTTATACTGACTCGGCCTTCCTCCTCATAGTGGGGGCCCTGTGCTAATCGTGACATACCTCGAGTCAACTATACACATACATTACTCGGTCCCGCTGTCAGGTGTAAAGACAAGGTAGCATTACAGAGCTACCTACCTCCACACTGGCCCAAAACAACGGTCAAAATTGTGGGCCATCGATCAAATTTCGGGTCGAGAATCCAGATCGGAGGGTTCCCGGAACCAAGCCGATCTCTTAGCCTTTCGAATTGCCTTGGTTGCAGGGTCCAGGAGTCAATAGACCTTGTGATGATGAAAGGCAGCCGGCGTTTCCGGTCCCAGTGCTTTCAGGGCTTAGAAGACAGAGATCTCTTTCATTTTTGTCCAAGAACAAAAGCGGGATATGCATACTAGCATTCCTGAGCCTAGCTCCACAGTGAAAGAATGATGATGGGAAGGGGTAAGGGTAGAGCGTGATTGTACCATGTCAGTGTATTTGTTTCTGAAAACCTTGTATAGACAGGCTCATTGAAGCAGTAGTTACCGCATGCGTCCATTTTGAATGGTGTCACGTGTTGTTTGACAACGTGACTGCCCTCTTCTTCCAAGGCAGAAGAATGCTGTGCACTTTAGTTTAGAAACCTGGTCAATCAGGGGCTCTGTTCATTTGTCCTATTGTCAAGAATTGCAATGAGGTGGAGATGGCTCGAACGGATGCCATCCTGGCCGATGGTCTGATTCTCTTTCTGAGGTTACATTTTCAATCCTCGGCAGTTGGACAGCTTCACGGAGAACGTCATGACTGCCGAAGTGTCCTCCGGCCAGGCTGTAAGGCTGAGCTCTAGATTACTTCTGGGATTTCAGGCCATAGGAGAGTTGGTGAGCCTTCACTCTTCACATGTCCTTGAATGGCACTTGGAGTGATTAGGTCACTATAGATCTAGCCCATACCTGCTCCGTAGAACCATGAAACTGCATGTTTTTATCAGTGCTCCGTGCCGCATTTCAAGTTGAAATATATCAGTAGACCATCAGCCCACCGGGTCGATGGAGTATGCTAGCTTCGGAGGCTGAACTCCAGGTATTGGACTGTTGTAAGTGGCTTGACGGCTTGTGGCCCAGACTCCGGTAAAAGGTCCTCTCATGAAACAAATAGGACATCAACAGATTGATACTCCATGGAGCGGTGACTTGTAGGTTCACAGCGTACACTCCTGGGCCATGGCGCGTGCTTTGGTCTTGACCTCCGTTCTACCACAGATGGTTTCCGCGCTAACAAATGTAGCGCTTGTGTTAAGCTCATGCCACCATGGGAATTCAAGCTTGAGAGCATTTCCTACCCCTTTATCCTAATATAGACCCGATGCGGTTATCCGAAGCCGAAGCGTGAGACTTTTAGCGGATTGATTGGAGTAGAAGAGCATAAGAGAGAATGTAGATATTGTTTGAGCACTGCCATGCTGACCGCCGTGTCCGGAATGTGACCCTTCCAAGACGGCATGCCTTCCTGGTCTGACCGTCTGACGCTCGGACAACGCAGTCGATCATCATCAGGGGAAAGAAATGCCGACTGCCTAGTATCATAGACTGCTTCCTTGTACGCTTGTAACATCCATGCCTAGGTGAAAGAAGACGCGTGGAAGTTGCACCAAAGCAGACTCAAATATATATATATATATAATGGGGCCTGTAAATATTTTAGGTCCAACATGGGTACTTGGCGGTCCGTCATATTAATGCGCATTCTTGTTAGTATTAAGTGGCGGTGGCTTCGGGAGGTTATTGCTAATGCTGAGGTTCGCGCGGAATGCTGGCATTATTCAGCTGGCCACGTCTTCAATAAGTCCAATAAACGACTCGGGAGCGGACCCCTGGCCTTGGACTAGATCGTGCCGGATCGGAGGAAACCATGGATCTGCCCTCACTAGGGATGGGGGGACGAAGTAAGACTATATCCGCCCAAGAACAGCAAATGCAGCACTAGAGGAGCTCATCATGGGATGTCAAATGATGCAAGTGATAAGGTTATGTATGTAAGTGCATAGAATGCGAAGGAGTCGATGAGTCTCGACAGGGGAGACTCACAGGACAAGAAGCCAAGGTCCAGGAGAGGCTGAGATCACGGGGATTAAGCTTATCGATAAGACGGAGCTTCGACACTAGACCAGATCGGGAGCCCACGTAAACACTGGCGCTGGTCCAACCACAAGCAAGCAAAACAACCGCCGTGGTCGGGCCTCACCGTCCACTCAAGTTCAGCTCACTGTTCCTTCGTCGATTTTCAGCTCCTCAACCTAACTTCCTTCTTTCTTGCATTATTCCCCTCCCCTTTCCCCTCCGTTTCTCTTGCCTTTTGCTCGCTTGAGGGCGGGTGCTTGAATGCGACCGCTCTCCCTCCCTCGCTCCCTCCTCTCCGCCTCTGTTTCAATACCATGCTTTGTATCTCTTAGCGTATTAGCGTTCCCCAGGCCTTGAACCTCACCCCTCGGGGTTGTTGTACTTTCTTGGATAAATCGGCGCCGGATCGGACAAACTGCCTGTCGGCTCAATTGGGTGATACGCGCATCTCCGACTTATTCTGTCTCGCTTCGCATCATCGGCGCGAGGGTGTACGTACACTGTGGCGGGTCCTTGTTATTCGCTTAGCGTGTTGTGATGGCTCCATCGGCTCCTCAGCTGCCGACCCGGTTTCCTTGCTGGTGTCGAGCGATATATTCATGGGGAGGGGAAACCAAACGCGATCTGGGGTTTGTGGAAGGTGACTTGATCGAATGTCTAAATGCCGGGGATGGTCAGTGGTGGATGGGCCGGCTGCGGCGAGACCGACGCATGGTGGGATTGTTTCCTTCGAACTTCGTCCAGGTGCTAGAGGAGGACTTCGTACCAGTGACCCGACCAATCAGTCCTATGGGGCCACAGGCTGCGTCTCCGATCACGAACCCGACTTCAGCCCCGAAGAAGCAAAAGACGGTGTTTAGGAAGCCCTTCCAAGCCCACAAGGAAGCGCTCGCGCCCTCCGGAGAGGGCTCGTTTTCGACGTCACCCGTCGGGAGCACGATACCTCAGACACCTCCGAGAGACGGGACTCTTCGAAAGACGAAGCCATTGCGCACTCCCGCGACGGTAGTCAAACAACAGAGTTCTCTCTCCCGGTCACCATCGATAGCTCGGCCTCCGTCTCGGGGCCCGTCACCGCGTGCTCGGCAGGAACCGATGCCCCAGCAATCGGTCATCCCTGGCCGTTCGAGCTCCCAACCCCCATCTCGGGCAGTATCACCGGAGCCCCAGCCTGCTGATATCTCACCTCATTCGTCTCTCTCTCGTACAAGGTCGCCCCATCCTCAGCTTCCGCAGATTCCACCCTATCCGTCTCAGTCTCGTATGAGATCGCCCAGGCCCCAGCTGCCCGAGATCTCACGTCATTCGTCTCAGTCTCCCTCGATCACTTTACCTAGCTCGTTCCCCGTCCATAATCATATGCAGTTATCGCACCATTCATCTCGTGAGATCTCTCCTCTACAACTAACCGAACGTGAAGATTCTCCACCCCCGCCGCCGCCGCCGCCTCACCGGATTGCTGTACGTCGAGAGCCTTCTCCGGCTGTACCGCAGCAACTGGATATGAATGATCGTTATGTCGCCTTCAGCAGGACGCCATCTCCAGCGGCCCATTCAGGCTCACATGGACGGACGCCCTCACCACTCCGCGATGCGATGGAAGATGTGATGTCGTCACTTGAAGATATGGGAATGTCCCGTGGCTCGCATTCACCATCGCCTGAGCCCGAGTTCGATAACCCCTGGTCGCCAGATGCTTTTGACTCGTTCCGAGATAACCACCACCGACAACCGGTTAACCGGCCACTGACGTCCCAGGGATATGGAGGGGATAAGGATTACTATAACGGTGATTCTGTCCATCGGAACAGTGTCTACACGCATGATCCGTTTATTGAGGGGCCACCGCAAATTAACAACTACGTACAACGTATGGAAAGCAGGCTCCGCCAAATGCAGGGGCAAGGCCGTCGAGGTTCGGAGGATATACAGCCTCCTGGTGACGACGAGCCTCCGCTGCCACCGAGACATGCAGGTTATCATGGGCGACACAACTCTATACCTGCCCGTTATCCGTCCTTGAAAACTCGTCGCTCTGGGCATGACCTTAGGGGTGACATGTTGAACCGAAGTTTCACAAACAAGACAAACACGACAAACTCTTCTAGTGGCGTGCAAAGCAACGGCACGGGTATAACTTCGAGCAGTGACAGGACAAACCAGAGCTTGATGAGTGGCGTATCCGCTGGTGGGTTCAGCGCGACAAGTGCTGGAAGTTATGCGAGACGAGGCGTTGAAAGGGGCGAGAGACCAAACACATCAATGGACACCTTCCGCGCAAGGGGTCTGGGCGACCCTGCAAGGAATCCACGTTCAGAAACCCCTTTGAGCGGCATATCCTACCATTCAAGCCACAACACGTCCCGGCAAGGCGCCTCTTCGGCCATCCCTTGGGCAAACTCGGCCCCCACGTCTGAAGAACCAACAGGTGTATTCGGGGGACTCTCTACCCCCAAGGCGAAGAAACAAGGATTTTTCAAGAAGATATTTGAGTCAGCAAAGACCGGGGCTGCGAACGCTAGGAGCAGCATTGCCGTCGGACAGAGTGGAGGGGCCTACACCCCCACTAAAGGGAGGGCAATCTCCCCGATACATTCTGCGCAGTCGCAGCGGGATACCGCGGCTCGTGAAATGGGAACGGGGAATAATCCTATGGAATGGGTGCAAGTGCGGCGTGATGTGAACCGTGCAAGCTCTCCGAGTCGTAACGAGAGGGTTGAGAGAGCTGAGAGATGCCAGCTGATGGATCATCCGGTCATTTACGCAGTCGAAGAGCTTTACGAAACTGCAGAAGGGGAGGAGAGTATTGATGGTTTACCTATCAGCGAGCCCACGGAATTTGTCAATGCCAATCTCTCGCTAGTCGACAAGAGTGCCCGTTTCGTCAACAGTCTCCCACCGATGACCAACCCAATGAGCCTTGCGCAGGGGTACGTCTGTCGTCCCTACAAGAGCGACGTCCAGAGGCTTCGGGCAATATTTATATGGGTGAGCGAGAAAATTGCCTGGGATGAACCGATTGAGGAAATGGACATTGATTTGAAACGTGTTCTACGAACAAAGCGAGGCTGTCCCCAGGAAGTGGCATATCTGGTCAAAGGAATGTGCGCTGCTGTTGGCCTGCATTCTGAGGCAATTGAGGGATATCTCAAGACTCCGGGCGAAATGCTCGATTTGGACCGCCTTTCGCGGCCGAACCACTGGTGGAACTCGGTGCTTGTCGATGGTGAATGGCGCTTCATGGATTGTTCGCTCGCAAGCCCAACCCATCCGCGGCGCAACCAGTTTGTGACTACCAATACCGCAACGGCCGAAACCTGGTATTTCCTGACACGACCTATGGAGCTTTGCTACACTCACGTCCCCCTTGAACCCGACGGACAACATATCTGTCCTCCTATCTCTCCGGACGTTCTTCTGGCCCTCCCGACCGCCTGTCCGGCGTACTTCAAGATGGGAATACAGTTTCCTGACTATGACACTAGCGTCTTTCGACTGGAAGGCTTGGAAGTCCTTCAAGTTCGTATCCTGGTGCCGCCCGAAGTGGAATGTGCGGCTGAAGTCGAGGCCCCCTGTTTTGCTCGAGATGCCGACGGAGATCTCTTCGAGAGCGGCGATGTCATACGGAAGCGTGCGCTGGTCCAACCGGACTGGGTCAATGGCGTCAAGCGCATCACCATCAAAGCCGTACTTCCTGGTGATGAAGGACAAGGCATGGTTAAGGTGTACGCCGGCAGAAAGGGACTCATGCATTCCAGCCGAGATATCCCTCATCCTCTGGCATTTGCGCTTCCCATAGCTCACACAGGAGAGAACCCTCCGTACGAGTTTGTCCTGCGCCATCCGACGCCTCATGCCCAACGCCATGACTTGTACATCATACAGCCCCAGTGTTCAAAGTTGGCGGTCAACAACACGTTTGTCTTTGCTGTCCGCCAGCATCCTTCCTCGCCTAGTCCCGAGCCTACCAGCACGCAAAACAGCTTCAGCGGGCGGGTGTCCCCGTCAGTGTTCTCCCGTCCTGCGAGTGCGCTCAGCATGGTCTCGAGCTCTGCGGGTGGTTCGACTATCTCCACAGTGTCCAACGAATTCTCTGCGTCGACCTCGGCTATCTCATCCACACGTTCTGCCCCGGGCAGAGAGAAGCCCGCCAAGCTAGCGATCCAGTCGCCGTCGGGCAAGATCCTGCGTCTCACCCGCAAGGCCGACCACATGATCAGCAGCCCGAACCGGTCTGACTCTCCCAGCGAGCGCACCGCCGACGGCAGCGTGTGGGAAACCGTCATCAAGATCGGCGAGCGCGGTGTCTGGCGAGGCCTAGTACTTGCGGACCGAGTCGCTCGCTGGTGTGTATTCTGCGAATGGGAATGTTTCTGACTCTTCCGTGCCGTTTTTGTCTCTGCCAGCGCTTTTTCTTTCTGAATGTTTGTCTTTCACATCTCTTGCATTTTGGGACTTTAATCTGGGTGCATCAAGCATTGTCTTATTCCCTTTTCTTTTCCAAACTTGTTGCCATAATACATGCCTGGAGTTGTTGGAACCTTTGCCATCTTACGAGCCGGTGTTGACTGTATGTCTTGTCTTGTGTCTAATGTTTCTCTCTCTCTCGCATCTCTGGGTCCCACCTTTGCACCGCTTCCATGATCCATCTCGGTTCGTGCTGCATCTAGACTACCTAGATTTCTTGGCTGTCCTTACACCTACCTAGATCTCCCGGTTGGTTCTCTTTGCCTGTTTCGAGTAACGTCTGCACTGTCATTTTTCTCATGAAATGCTGTAACCATAGCGAATGCCGAGTCAGGATTGAAATCAAGGATCACTTTAATAGCGAGCCGCCTTTTCTTATCCGTATGAGAATGGATGTATGTCCAAGTCCGTCAGGAATAACGATAGCGCATACCTAGATACAGCCTGTGCAAGTAGCCCTGGGTACCTTACCTCCTGTAGGTACCACCCGCCTATGACGCCATCGTCTGAAGCCACCCCCATATCCGTACCTTCTTCCTATCACCAATTCTCCTGTTATATCGAAGTCTCGAACAATTAAGGTATTATTGACTGACCTAAGAATCTCCGACCAGACCCAGAAGAAAAGGTAACTCTCAGCTCTCTCTGCGCCTTGCCCGCCTTCTTCCACCCGACGTAACCCTTCCTAACTCCTCCCAGCCCAACCACATGTTGATCCCCATATCGACGCCCGTGGATACCTTCTAAGGACCATTGCCCTGATCCCGAAACCCCTCCCGAACTAGGGAAAGGGAAGAAAAGAAAATTGGATTAACCGAAGGCCAAGAACCACACCCAGAGGAAAAAGAACAGACAACCGAAAACAAAACTACCTTATGCCACCCCCCCGGCCCTTCAAAAACCTGGCCCTCCCCGAGTCCTTGGCCTCCCTCCCCCGCTACCCGCTCCTCTACCCTAGTCCCTCCCCAATCCACCCCCTCCCCAGCCTCCAGCTCCAGCTCTCCCTTTCCTTGTCCTGTTCCGGGGATTCCAGTGCCACTTCCACCGGCTGTGGCAGTTCCCCATCAAAGACAGCTTCAGCTTCAGCTTCAGCTTCAAAGTCTCTCAACAGCAACAGCAACGGGAATAGGAATGGCAATATCCGCATAACCCTCCACGCCAAACGCGAAGACCACTCCTCGCCGCTCGCCAGCTCGGGGAACAAATACCGGAAGCTCGAGTACATCGTGCCGGATATTCTCGCCTCTCGCCCGCGGTTTGGCGGCGGGGTGGGCGGTGAGATTCCTGCTTTAGCTGGGATTCATCATCATAGCGAATGCGAAGGCCAAGAAGAAGGTGAAGAGAAAGAAGGAGAAACGATGGGGGAGAAGGATAAGAAGAAGATCACGACGGTCGTGACCGAAGGCGCAATCCAGAGTAACCACACTGTGCAAGTGGCCGCGACGGCAAAAAGAATCGGGCTGCAATGCGTGGTCTTGCTACATAAGGGGACGGGCGCGGGGTTCGAGGCGTCGAGGGGCAAGGAGGGGTTTTTGAGGGGCGGTAATGTGCAGATTGTGAAGTTGTTGGGTGGGGATGTTAGGGTTTTTGATCCTCATCCTCCGCAGGATGGGATTGGGAGTGGGAGTGGGACTGGTCATGGTCATGATATTGTGGAAGGGGTGTTGGAGTCATTGAGGGCGGAGGGAAAGAGGGTATACTGGATTCCGTCCGGAGCGAGTTTGCATCCGCTTGGAGGGGTGGGGTATGCGCGATGTGCGTTTGAGATTGCGGAGCAGGAGAGGGAGATCTTTGGGCCTGGTTTTCCTGGGCCGGGAGATGGGGATGGGGATGGGGATGGAGAGCATGGAGGAGGGTCAGGCAGGTTCGACTATATCTTTGTTGCGGGCGGGAGTGGGAGTACGATTGCGGGCTTGGTTGCGGGATTCAAATTGCTGGACAAGATTGAACAGCGCGGAGGGAGAGCGCGAAAGGTCATTGGGATCCTGACCTCGCCTACGAAGCCAAAGGATTACCATGAAGAACGCGTTCTACGGTTTGCGCGTCAGGCGGGGAGGTTGATAGGGTTGGATGCTGAGAGAGACATCACGATGTCGGATGTGCATCTTGATGATCGGTTTGTCGGGGAGGCGTATGGACTTCTTGATGCCGAGACCAAGTCAGCGCTGTCGTTGATGGCGGAGAAGGAACAGGTGATACTTGATCCGGTCTATACGGCCAAGGTGGTGAGGGGGATGATGCATTGGGTGGAGAAGGGAGAGATAGAGGGGGATGTAGCTGCTGCGACTGGTGATGACCAAGAGAAACAGCAGGTGAATGTCCTGTTCATTCATACAGGTGGACAGTCTGCACTGGGAGCCTATGCTGACGCCTAGAGTAGAGACAAATCATGGAGTGGATAGAATTGAATTGAATCTATTGATAAAATCAACACGGGATAGAGAATCGAACTAGTCGTACACTGTATAAGTAGAAGCGGGAAACTCAGTGCCCTCGCTAAGAAGGGCACATGCATTCCCAGTGCTGAAAAGCAGCATAAGAATAAAGCAATAAACAACGGCGACTCCATCCTCGCCTGCTCCCATCCGTTGATACACCAGCAAGGAACATAAACAACACTCCTGATCAGTGGAATACTTCGTAAAAACCAAACACCACAAAAGCAAAGAACAGAAAAGGCAAGGAGAAAACACAGTAGACATCACATAAGACATCAGGAATCATATATTGCAAGGTCGAGAAAAGTCGCCAGCGCTTGTAAACCCGCGCATTCCGGATAAGCACATGAAAGTGCAAGAAGAAAATTCAAGGAGGTAGAAGACTAGACCGTGTCCACAGTGGCTTCAACTGGCTCGGAGTGACCGTTTACTTCTTGCGGCTTCTCCAGCTCATTATCAGGCAGAGGCGCGGAACTTGATCGATCATGCCCAACAAGCGCTTCCAAGGCTTCGTTAGCATGTGTATTCTCCATGGCTTCTGGCTCGTGGTCCGGGTCGCCGTCCTGGTTCGTCAGGTCGGCGAACACGTCATCCAGATTTTGACGCGGACTGCTGTCAAATGGGTTCGAGGGTTCCACGTCCACCCCCGGAGCACTTGTAGGATTTCGGGAGTAGCGAGGTGAAGTGAACAAAGTCGTGTTCAGGCCGTGAGGAGGAGGTGATGGGGAGCGTGGGAGAAACGAGGGAGAGTTTGCGGAAACATGAGGCAGAAAGGCTGAAGATTCAGGGGCAAAGGCCGGCGTGGTATCCGCCGCAGGAAGTGAAAAACTCGCAGAGAACGGGTAGGGAGCACTTTGCGCGTCGTTTGGGGTTAACGTAGGTCCAATGCGCGAGTCTGCGTTAGGACCATCAGGGTTCTGAGTAGCAGGCTGAAGAACCGCAGGCCGACTAGGTTGACTGTCAATCGACTTCCGCTTCGCCACGGCCGTTTGTTTGGGGCGGAGGTGAGGAGGAAGATCTTCAGGACGCTCCACACCCAACTGAGCCATGATCTTCTGCTGCTTCGTTGGCCGTGGTTTTCGGGTCGAGAGAGACTGCTCCAAGATTGGCGGCGGCTCTGGGGCGACGGGCTGCCACTTGTGAATCTCTTGTCGAAAGAGGTTCGTCTCATACGCAAGAAGGACTTCGGCTCCTTCTATCTTGCGCAAATAGAAAATCAGGGTGGGGACTTCTTCGGTTGTCGTGCACGCAGCGTTTGTGAAGCTATGCAAGAAATCGCGGAAGGAGGTTGCTTGGTTGATAATGTTATCGAGAATTTGCTCTTCGTCCGGCTGGAACGGCAGGCTAGGAATCTCGGCCTGCCAGTCTTGAAGATCCTCGAGCTTCGGACGAGCAGCATCGCGGGGGATCTTTTGCCGCCAGTCGCAAATTGGGCAAGTATACTTGTCGAATTCCTTAACTTTGCCCCGTGCAATCTTCAAGCACTTTCCATGATACCTAGTTTTGTCAGCGGTGGTGAATACAACAGGCGGAGAAAAGAAGCGTTACCATTCACGACAAATCTCGCACTCAATCATCATCCCTGCTTCCGAGTGTCGACAGATGCAGAAGACATCTCGCTTGGCGAGTGACTGTCCGCTTCCCCAAATAGGATGACCGCCAGGGGTCGTGTACTCATCTGGGGTATTGTCCCTCGAAGACGGCTCGACTGGCGGCCGAAAACGATCTTCCAGGTCGAAGCAGTAGCCATTTCTCTTCTCCACATACTCCATGTGAGACTTCAAGATATGCAAAGGAGCATTGGCCTTTCCGAACAGCTTCTTTCCTTTTCTCATCCAGTCCTCGTGACGTTTCTGTTCGCGCTCCAGATCGATAGCGCCGATAGGTCGGCTGTTCAGTCCCTCTAAAGAGTCCATCAATTCCTTCACCTCTTTGTACTTTGGCCGATTCCTGAAGTCCGGGTCCTTGCTTCTCTCGTATAGACTTTGTATCCGCTTCTGCGCTTCGCGTTGCTTGGTTAATATGGCATCTACAGCTGCGAGGGTCTCTGGTGAGACGGGAAAGCGGGTTGCCTGCGCCGATAAAGCCTCCAGCTGCTGGTAGTGGACAGCCTCTACGGACATTAATTCTTTGGCTTTCGCTTCCCATGCCTCGCCATGACGACCAAGGTCTTTAAAATGTGAAAGGTGTTCGTTTGTTTCCGAAAGTCCCAGCTGCTCACCAGCCAAGATAAGCTCCTGGCACTCCTTCAGCGTCAAATAGTGCTCACGCCTCCGACCCGCGTCCTCGTTCCACTTCATCTGCCGGAGAATGTGTTCCAGCCCCTCCACTTCGGGTATATCCACGTTGAAATTTCGGGACGCCTCCACGAGCTCTTCAACTTCCTGCACTGACCGGATGTGGGGGTTCATAAGCGCGACGTTAACGTCCTGGCGGAATTTCTCGATCTCGCGGGTTTTCTCTTCCAGAGCCGCCATCTGTGGACAGTCGAATGACAGTTTATCAGCCTCTGCAAGAAGGGCGTAGATGTTTTCTACCCTGCGAACTTCACGGTCACGTTCTTCCAGCTGCGAGGCCTTGGAAGTACTCTTGCGCCAAGCTTTCTCGTTCTTCCTTCGGTTCTGCTGCTTCCGCGTAATGTAGTTGGTTGCTTCTTCAACCCATTTATCGCAGCGCTGAACGAAGGCCGCAAGATCTTGAAGACCAGGTAAATGGTATGGGATTTTCTCACCTTCATTAAGTAGGTTATGAAGGACCTTCAATTGGGGCTTCGGCTCATCTTCTAGCATCTTGTCGAGTTTCTGGCCCCATGCTTCTGGGATCCTGGAGCGCTCCTGGACCTTCAGAACAATATCTTTCAATCCAGCGTCGGTGACTCGGTAGCGTAATGTATGATCGGGGCCAAGAAGTTTCTGCGAGAGGGACTCCCCACAGCAATCATGCGAATCCAGGTGTACCAGACACAGGGTCTTTCCCGACTTGTGGCATTGGAACTGGGTTAGGAAGGTGTAAGCCTTGCAATACTGGCACTGATAGTCATCTTCCGGGATATCGTTATCTTCGACCACGAACTTCAGCTGGCAGTCGCCCGTTGCATTAGGATCTTCGGAGAATATGGCGCAATTATGAGGCGCAATATCCCGGTGGCGCGCAGCGAACGCTGCCCGTTCTCCTAGCTCGCGAGTGGAAGTCCTCTGCAGGGCAGGAGCAAGCCACTTTGCAGTTGATATGGACGTATCGCGTGTGGCAGCAGTAAATAGCAGCTCATCGTGAGAAAAGCACGGGTGCCTACGAAACGCCTGGAGTCGTTCTACACCGGCCGCACCGAAAGGTTCCCAGTCCACAGGGGCAAAGTTGACAGCTTCATTGAAGTTGAAGCCATGGTTAAACCCAGCGTGATATGCCTGAGGGAATGTAATGACAAATTGACCCGCGCGTTGATCTAGAGCGTAGACATTTACTCCAGCTTTCCGCAATTGGTCTGGCGGCATCAGGGTGACAAGCTGGAAGAGCAAATCAGGTTGGCCTTCAAAGAGTTCAGGAACAGCCTGTCGCATTGCTTCCTCGAATGCTTCAGCGTCAGCCCCTGGAATCCCATACCAGGTTTTGGTCGCTCCAAAATGCTGGTAGTTGGCGGAATACGCATAGTGGTCCTCATTGTGCCAGCAGAAAGTAGAGAAACACATGCCAACATAAACCCATGGAACCGTCATTCCAGAGATATCGGATTTGATATGTCGAAACAGACTCTCTCCGTAGAAGGGAAGGTTGTTCAGGTTCCAGGGATCTTTTGAGTAGGGATCGAGGGGGTTGCGCTCAATGGTGGGAAAGCCACTTCCGTGGGTAGTAGAATGGATATCGGCACCATATTCAACCTCGACAGTTTCAGTCAGACTTTCGACTAATCTCCAGAACTCTCGCTCAATGTCATCCTCGGACTCCCGTCTATGGGTGTTGAGAACAGGGTCGAATGGCATTTTCGAAGCGAAATAATTCTTCTTGAAATTATTCGCTTTTTCTTGGAATTGCTTCAAGGAGTAGACGCCACCCTCCTCGAATCCAAATTCTCCCGTTCCGACCAAGCATTTCGGGCAGTGCCAGTCAAACTCAGGAATGTGGTGCAAGGGAGGGTCCAAACAGTATCTATGATAACCATTGTCACAGCTATCGCATACCAAGATTGCTGACCGATCCTCAGATTTGCCACAGATTTCGCATTTCTATAGCTAGCGTCAGCGATCAGTGCCCACAGGCGGTGGAGAAAACGTACATCGCCAGTCTTCCGCATATCGCTTTTCCTTGAGCGTGAAGGAGCCGGCCGGAGAAGACTCATTTGCGAACCCGCAACGGTTGGCAAAGGCGCATCTAGAATGGCGTTTAGCTTGTGTCTCATCTCATCAAACTCGGCCTATCACTCGGCCCCAAGTCCTACCTTTCCGTAGTCTCTTGCTCCGTCGCCCGTTGGCATCCACCTCTCCCGCTTCGTTTTGTGATCCGCTTTCGTTACTGATCGCGCGCTTCATTGCTTGGCCACCATGGCCATTAGGGACCGGAGTAGAGTCTTTCGGGTGCTCAGCGACGCTTTTCGGCGTGAGAGACTCGGTTTCCGCTTCCCTTTTCACCGGGGGTGCACTATTTACTGCAATAAAGGAAGGTGATTGGTTTACCGCAGTAAAACCGCCGGGATTCACTGGCGTGAAACCAGTTGCAACCGGGCGGGGAGGTGTCGGCTCTACCGGCGGCGTGGGAACCTTTTCTGGAGTAGGAGCAACGTCCATCGGAGTGTTTTGGGACGTCGCGGCATGCGGGTTCAGTGGTCCTTGCGGGGTTGCAGAACGCGTCTCACTCTCGAAGGGCGTAGGCTTCTTGGGCATCGGCGAGTTATTAGGGGATGGAGTAAATGGACCACCATGCTCTAGTTCAAGCTGCTGTTGCACCCCAGGCTTTGCGACTCGTAAATACTCCTCGTACGGCTGGAGCCACCTCTGGTAAGAATTCTTGAGCGACGTTGAGAGAGAGGACATAATTTTGCCGCTGTAGCCAAGGTCGCGACCAATTTCCGCCCACTTCTTCATTTTACAAACCTGTTCAAAGCCGCCGCGGACCTCGACGGCCTTCTTCAGCCTATACAGATCCAGAGGGCGCTTATCGACGCTAGGGAAACGGTTTAGGTTGGTACCGTGCTGTTTGTGAAACTTGGCTAGTTGGTCAAGGTAGTTCAAGTTTGCACGAGTTCCTGGGTGCGGGTCAGAACTGGGCTGCGGAGTTCCACCGGCAGCAAGCATGGCTGAACGCAGGGGCATACCTCCTTCAACCGAATTTAACTCCTGGCGACGGGTTTTGAAGTGAAATCGCTGGAGGAGATGAATCAGCTCGAAGCTCATGCAGAGTTACGTCGCAAGGGATTGCAGTTCCCTAAGCCGCCACACAACGCAGAGGCAGGATGCTCATTACCTCTGTATCAATAGCAAACGTCGGTTGCCAATTCTCCGGCGGAATAATCCTGCAAATTCCATATTTCCTCCCCTCCGGCGCAATCTTGCGAATGTACTCCTCAGGATCTCGAAATTCTTCCTCGGTAGGACGGAAGGTAGGCGCTTCTTGAAGGCCATGAGGGCGGACACGATGCGTGGGTTCGCGGGGAGTATTCGGTTGGCCTCTTCTCTCGACCGTTGATAAATCGAGGGGCGCGGATCGTCGGGAGCTCAAGGGCACATTATGAGAATGAGACGGATGGGTGCTTGAAGAGCGGGTGGGTTGACGGCTCGCCGGCGGCTGCGTGCCTGTCGAGTTCCCTCCCGTTGCGGCCGGAGCCACCATGTCTTAGTAGGCGATGGTCGATTCGAGGTCAAACGGAGGTGTGCGCGTGCGTTTATCGCGGACGGAAGGAGGCCAGGCTCTGATGCGAAAAACCCATGGGAATGAAACTAGCCGACAATGAGAGGAGGCACGCAAGGTCAGACTGAAGACGAAATCAAGTATAACAGATGGAGCGGAGATATAATGGAGTATATCCGCCGCAAACGTGATGGGGGGGGCTGGGGTAAAAGGGAATGAGGATATTGGAGGATTGGATGATGATGATTGAAGCGACGGAGAATAGAGAAGCACGGATGCTGAAGGGCAGGGCCGAGATGAGCCCGGGAGGGCTACAGGTGTGGAGTCTCGGAAGAGCAGCAAGAACTTGGAACCAAGACCAGAACAAGCACGGCAACTGTACTCACCGGACAGAAAGTCTATCAATTGAATTAGGTCGACTAATAATATAGCCAAGTCAATACATGCTGAGGTATTTGGTTGGAAAACGACGATTGGAGGATGGATCAGGAGCAGCGTCAATTGACTGGATGGTGGACAGGCAAGTCGGACCCAAAAGGGCGAACTAGCGCTGCTCAGGGCTCCCTTGGGGGTGGTCTGACCTACCTTGTATTGACGACGGGTGAACGCGGATCAGAGGGAAATGTTGACTGAGTGCTCCACGTGTAAAGGAAAGGAAAAGAGGAGAGTCTCAGGCTGCTATACTGAACTCTGATCTGGCCATAGAATTCTCGAGCTCTAACCTGGACAAGGTTTGCTCACGACCTGGGCTGGGTTCGCCGCTACTGCCTCAGGCACCTTCAGGCTTCAGTCTGTATCAAGTATTGGTACCAACTGATACGGTACGGAAAGATAAACCGCAACCGTCCAAAATCCAGATTCCTTGATTCAGTTCAAATCAGCTTCCCTTGCAGATGATAGCAATGTGGCTAGAGGCGTTCCAGGCCAAGCTAATTACTCTGTACTTGTAGTACAAATTAAATTTCTATAGAATCATGTGCTACTGATACTGATACTATTCCCCGCCATCATGGCAGTCAGCCGAAAACGACCACCGAGCTCGGTCACGGTTGAGACTGCGAGCATAGGTACGTAATTCTTACCCCTACCTATAGCGCACAATGTCCAGTAACGCCAATACATCCATCCCACCTGCAGTCTCCTCGCTATAGTAATTACTTACTACGACTAGCATCGGTGCAGGCCCCAAGAGTTTTCAATTCTAATTTCTCGGATGGCTTGCTGATTCTTAGTTCATCACTTTTACATTTCTTAGGCTCGATAGCGACTTACAGTCCTTCAGTTCGAAGTGCCGATGCCCCCCAAGTCTTTGGTCCCAGATAATGCACCCGAATGGCCGCCCAATGGCCCATCGGCTGATCGCGTTCTGCGCAATAAGCCGTTTCTGAGAGAGCGTGTAGGCCCAGACTCTTGAGATGCAATAATTCGAGCGTTAGGAAGGGATCTGGCGTTCTCTTTGGCTTGCTGGAATGGAGTACAAGGTCGCCCTAGATTTCAAGTTTCCGGGGTCGGCCCGTCATACCCCATGTTTTGCCCCGGCTTCTCGAATCAGAACGCCTTGGACTCCAAAGTATACTACATCGGATAGCCGTGAGTACCAGGACAGGCGGTTGCGCTTTTCATCTGGGTAGACTCTAGTCTCTAGGCCCTTTTATCGGAAAGGTGTTTTTCGGCGCGCTAATGGCACATAATAGATCGAGCGCCATTCAACCCAGCGCCTCCGCGTCGTCGGACTCGCTATCCTGGATAATTAACTCATCTCTTGAGGCCTTCGTAGCAGGCGGCCCGTAGTCATTTATACTAGACTCAGACCCAGAATCCAGAACTTTGTCCCAGTAATCATCCAGAGAGTCAGTGTCGTTGTCATCACAAGCGCTGCTTGCGGCACCCTTCGTTTCCCCAGCTGTTGCTGTTGGAGAAGTGGCCTTCTTTGACAGTTTGCGGTTATTCCTTTCGCTCTTTCTCAGCATATCTTGCACCATCTCCCCGCCACGGGTTCGGATACTTAACTCGCGCATCATGTCTGACCATTTAACGCTTTGAGAGCACCCGGGACACTTTCCGGTGAGCGGGACAAATCGGTCCGGATCGTGTGTTGCATCCATAAATTTCGAAGACGAGCACAATAGGTGGGTAATGCAATTGCAGCTCGTGTGTGGGCAAACAATGGTCAGCTCGTTTTCTTCGATGTGGACTCCGCATAATTTGCACTGCAACCCGGTGATGTCATCCAATAGAAACAGCGCTTTCTCCAGGTAAGCTTGCATATGCGTATAGTCGGCCTTGATGTTCTTGACGGCTCCCACCTTCGGTCTGTCTGTGGGCTGTATCAAACTGGCTGGACAATTTCCATCCAAAATCACATCGATGTGAGCGGGAATAACCCCATCCACACGGTCACACCAGAGTCTCCATGTCTGATAAACATCCGCGGCAAAAAATCGTAGTCTAAGTGGCCAGCAACTGAAGTATGTTGAGCGCAGTAGGAGATGTAGGTCTTCTAAATGGGCTTTTAAAGACGTACGGGTACGACGAGCCGGGGGTTTTCTCTTCTTTTTCTTCCCGTCATCATTCGGCATTCCCTTAACCTTGGACTTCCCTTTCGTGCGGGGTTCCTCTTGAACTGTTTCTATCGCTGTGTCGTCCTGTCCGCTCTTTGAGTTGTCTTCCTGGCCTTCAGCGCCTGGGCCAAGGTGGCGAGTTGCGGCCGGATGTTGCCATGCCCATCTAAAAGACCGTCAGGAGATGTATATTTACAATGCATTGGGAAAGGGTTCTTACTCGAACTGCAGTGCTGCAATGCGGCTTGTAAAGCCCTCTACGAGCATGACCATTTCCCATGGCCGCCTCTTTTCGTTCGCGGTTTTGCGTGCTCCGCCCTTCACGAGTCCATTGTGCTGGGCAAGTCGCCGAGCAGGGTCCGGAGTGGACCCGATATATAAGGCTGGCCGTGAATATCCAGTGCCAGTTGATCGAAGCAAGTAGCAGCAATAGAAGGCTGGGATCACATCAGGATCCTGCCCATCCTTCATGGTACTGTGTGAGTCTCGAGGACTATTTCACGTTATTTCATCATAAAATGAACTAAACTTATGGAATAGCAAAAAATGGAGCAGCTATATCTGTAGTTCCCTGCGTGGTGCAGGTGTCGCTGGTGAGCATTGTTGTTTCTCGCCTCAGGAAAAATATATATAATAGTAACCAGGGCAATCACGTGTTATGGCTTTGACATCGACGCAATAGTTATTTGCGCCATTGAACAAATAAAGCCTGGAGAGTTCAAATCTTCTATACCATATTAGTTCCTATGGCGGAGATAGACTACAGATTTCTCTATTCACACAGGAGCTATCCAAAGGATGATATTGACCCCCGAGTTGAAGGAATGTCATATCCTTAAGGTAAAGCGCTTATCGCCCAATATACTCGCATGTACCACGCTCAGTGCACCTTTATTAGGTACACCAGATAGTTCATCTAAGCTGGGCTCTTGTGCGGCAATAAGTGCTCGCGTTGACTGACCGGAACCAGGCGAGATTCCATGCTTGAAAGAGCTCTAGAATCTCTATTGCCTGGATTTCGGGCCGCGGCAGGTGCCAAGAGCTCGAGTCCATTTCATTGTCATTCATATGGTGGTCGTTTGCGACATAAGCGGAATATAGGCATTCAGTCCTTCAAGAAAGTGGTGTCATCTTCCCAAGAGGACTTGCGGGGTCCACGCGAGCAATACAGTTGGTCACCGCTTTTGAAATATCCTGAGATACTTCATCAAAAGTCTTTCCAGCGTCTATCACCTGGATGTTGTTCACTCGTTGGCGCTCGAAAATCGTCTTGAATAACTTGCGAACGCGGCCTTGCATGGTCTCATTCTCGTAGCGCTCGCCTCCGAATCCACCACGCTTCGCAGCCTCCTCCGGAGATATACTAAGGAAAAGACATAGGTCCGGCTGCGGTAGCCCAATTTCAGGCGTCCACGCCCACTCGAGGGATAATGAGGGATTGGCCTTCGCCGCTGAGTATACCGCGCCGGAGTATGAATAACGGTCTACAACCACATTGATGCCGCCGGCAATATCTGTTTCAATGCTCTGGGCCACCTCCCATCGATTGGCAGAGAACAGTAGATGGATGGCGTGATCATCTAATTGTGACTGACCGCGTAAGTATTCATCGATGAGCTTCCCTATAGATGTGGTTCGGTCTTGGAGCCAGCCATCAGTCAATTGCCGAATAAGAGGCGATTTTGAGGCGGGATACCTGGAAACCGTATATATTTCACCGAGCGACCTGATTCTTGCAGGAAGTTACGAAGAAACTCGCATTGGCTGGATTTGCCTGCTCGATCCAGGCCTTCGACAACAATAAGCACCCCGCGTCCCGCGCGCATGCCGTTCGCGACCATGGTGTAAAAGAAACCGATTATTGGAACTCGGGAAAAGTCACGCCTGGTAGTGTAGAGAGATATCTGTTCTGTAAAGAAGCCCAAGCTTCTGACGCCAAAAATGTAATGCGGAAAGTAATCCTAACCAAGGCTTGAAAGGGACAGGGGAGGAAATTGGCGCGGGCTCACGTCCACTCGGGATGGAATCAATTTATCGGAGCTAAAAATCGAGAACCACCTTCATCAACTTTCTCACTTCCACATATTTCCAGCGTCATGGGCTCAAATACACCCCAACAGCGGCCTAATCAAATGCTCAACTTTAATATTCTTGGCTCTTCTGCGTCTGTCCTTGCCCCGCGGCTGGGGAGACTGGCGATTGCAGGCAGAAAGCCTTTATCGACGCCGCATTATGTCCCTCTCACATCGCGGGGGATGATCCCTCATCTATCGCACGATGTGATGCATGACAGTACCTCGATTGGCAGCATGTTCATCGGCTTGGAAGATTGTTTGTGGGCCCTTCAATCTTGAGTTCCAAACCCTGAGGGAATACTGACAAGCCAATGCCCACCGGGGCTCAGATATCAGTCATAGAAAAACAGAATCAGGGTAAAAAGTCCACGACGCCTATCCCGATCTACGCAGTCCCAACTGCACCATACGAGTCCGCTTTGCGCAAGTTCATCTGCCTCCCTGATGACCTCCTGTTGATCCTCGGTGCACGCCGGGAGCCTCCAATTGCCTGCCCCCCGTCGAATACGCCAAATTCAATCGCGGTTCTTACATCTGTGGGCCACATGCAGCTCGAGGCTGGCCAGTATGTCGAAGCTATCCAGAAGCTCCGCCCCGACATCGTGGTTGGGTTAGCAGATTTGGTGATAGGCCAGGCACCTGGCGTCAAGAGACGGGTGAAGATGGTTGACCGGACACACGCTTTCACAACCCATGCGACAGATAAGCTCTATGGGCCAGAGCTCTCAGAGCACAGCCGGTCGAGCGCAGCCTACTTCGCGCCCATCCTGCCGCTAGACAACACTCAGCAACAACTATATCTGGAGGACCTTGAAAGCGAACTCCGACCCTCCATATCCGGCCTCGCCCTCTACGAGTCAGCATCGCTCTCGATCGTCCCAGAACCGCTGGGTGACCTTCCCCGTCTCCTGTTCAGCCGTCCTACCACACCGCACGACCTCCTCCGCGAAATCAGCCTCGGCGCGGATCTCCTCACAATCCCCTTCATCAGCATCTCCTCCGACACCGGAATGGCGCTCAACTTCACCTTCCCTTCCGCAGACTCCAAGCCCTCATCTGAACCCCTCCCCCTCGCCGATAACATCTGGTCTCCCTCAAATACCACAGCGACCACTCCCCTAAGACAGTCCTGCACATGCTACACCTGCCAACACCACCACCGCGCCTACCTCAACCACCTGCTCAACGCCAAGGAAATGCTCGCCTGGACCCTCCTACAAATCCACAACCACCACACAATAGACCTCTTCTTCTCTGCCGTCCGCGAAAGTATTGCCCGTGGCACATTTGAAGCCGACGTCCAGACATTCACCCAGACCTACGCCGCCGAGTTCCCAGAAGCTACAGGGCAAGGCCCTCGGTACGTTCCGTCATATCTTTCTCCCTCCTCTTCCACCCCTTTTCATTAAACTAACCGTGTCTATTCCAGGCTCCGCGGCTACCAGCTGCCCTCCTCAGGCCCCTCCCAGCCGCGTCGATATCCACCGGCCTACGGGAAACTAGACCTCGCAGCGCAGCAGTTCGCAGAGTCGCAGTCTTCCATCGCCACCCCGGACACGGATGCGGAGGGACTTGAGGAGCATGGGTTTGCTGAAAAGGCGTAGATTTCCTTCAACGTTCACTTGCTGGGAGTTTGGAGAGTCTGATTATAGCGATGGGATATATAGAGCCGCGTCGTTGAATCTTATATTATCAAAGACGATGTAGAGTTCTCGATAAGAAACCGATTATTGCTTCTATGAACAATTCAAATACCTACCTAGATAAAACAGACCAGAACCGAAATGGTCGTAACGTTGAATGTATATACAAGTATCTCCCACTAGCACCCGCGGCGCCGCATTAAAGCTCGGTAGATGAGATAAATCCCCATCCATCCACAACACTACTACCTGTACACTCCCCCAAAGTTCCAGGTATCACACCAATGACGTAGATAATAATGCGGTCCAAGAAAAAGATCCTAACAATCAGCCAAAACTCTCCACATCCACTTCTTGGCATCCTCTTCCTCCTGCGTGCCCCTCTCGGTGCCAGCGCCAAAGTCCTGCCCGACAACGCAGACAAGCCAGACATCATTCTTCTTCGCGTCCAGGAAGCGCTCCGTCGCCGAATCCTTCGGATAGATGCGGCGCCACTCGTCCCAGATCCTGTATGCCTCGTCGCCCCAGGCGCGGAAGCTGACTTCCTCGATGATGGTGGGTGTGATGATTTCCTTGCCCCGGAAGACACCCCAGGTGACGGCGTTGATGTTGTTGGGGTCTGGCTCGACGGGCTCGGAGTCGGAGGATTGGGCGGCGAGGGAGGACTGGAAGTCGCCGGAGACGTTTGTGGCGAACCAGGCGAGTTTTTCGTGCCCGTGGTGCTGGAGGAGGGGCTTTACTTTGTTTGTGAAGTCCGAGGAGGGGCAGAAGAATTCGACGAAGGGCTTCTGGAAGACGAAACCCTCGCCGGGCGGGCCCCAGCCGAAGACGGTGTCGTCGCTGCGGATGCCATTGACGGCGGGTTGGGAGGCGAGGGTCCACCAGCCCTTTTTATCGATGAGGGTGAGGAGCTCGGGGCGGATGGTTTCAGTTTCGGCGTTTAGGCCGCTGGTGTTTTCTTCGGCGCCGCCTTCGGACCAGGGGACCATGTGAAGCTCTCCGACGAGGTGGCGACGGAAGAGCGTGCTGATGTCTTCGTTGGAGACGGGGTAGCCCCAGATCTTCTTAGCGACGGATGGGGCAACGTGGAGGGAAGGACCGTAGCCGTCGATTTCACCGAAGGCGGGGGAGCGCGCGTCACCCCAACGGCCGTTAGGGAAGTCATCCCAGGTGGCTTCTCGGCCTAGGGCGCCGAGGCCTTCGGAGATTTGGAGCGTTGTGCTGCGGTCTGGGGGTCCTGCAGGCATGCCCGCACTTGCGGCCGCAGCCTCATGTGTTATCGAGTCTTTGGAGGACGGCTCTTCTGAGACTTTGTCGACAATGACACGGTTATGAGGGAGAGAGTTGATAGATGAAGCGCGCCGCCTGGCTTTTGAAGCGGCTTTGGCAGCGTCAGCGGTGAGTAATGAGACATCCTCGCTCAGGGCCTCATCGTCATCGGGGTAGTTCGGAATGAGTTTGCACTTTTCTAGAATGAACGAGACCGTCTTCTCCAGGTTCAACGTGTAGAAGTGGAATCCGCGGAAACCTGGCGTTGGCAGCTTCCTCATACCTTCCACAAGGTCGGCAAGTATATCCACACCAAGGCGCTTGACCGCATCGTCATCGTGTTTGACCTCTTCCAGCTTTGCAAGAATAGGCGGCGGGATTTTGACGTGACTCAGTTTCGTCACCCTCGTCAGGATCTTGTAGCTGTGGATGGGCATCAAACCGGGGATGATAGGAATGGTCTTGAATGCACCAGATTCATGATTGCGTAGGAGGTTCTCATATTTCGTGTAGGCGTCAATGTCGTAAGTCAATTGGGTCATGATAAAGTCGGCGCCGGCCTGCGTCTTCTCCACCAGCCAGGGTAAATCGACCATGGGATCCTGAGTATCCTGGAAGGAATCTGCGGGATGGCCCTCCGGATACCCAGCGACACCCACGCAGAAATAGTCGCCATAAGTCTTCCGGATGTAGCGAACCAAATCCACGGCGAAGGTGAAGTCCTTGTTGCTGTCGTCCTCCCCATGCATATTGTACTCTTCGCTCCGCGGAGGATCACCACGCAGCGCCAGGATATTCCTGATGCCGAGAACCTTGGCTTCCTCGAGCGCCTGGTCCACCAGGGCGCGGCTCATATTGGTACATGTCAAATGCAAGCATGTCGTCAGCTGTAGTTGGCGCTGGCAGATCTCCGCCAGCTCCAGCGACCTCTGTGCTGTGCTTCCTCCGGCGCCCCAGGTGACAGTGACAAACAATGGGCGCAATGCCTGTGCCATACGTTCTAACCGCGCTTGTAAATTGGCAAAACCCTGCACTCCAAGACTTCGTTAGCCACATCAACTTGGTGCTGAACGCAAACCGGCCGAATGCGGGGAGGAATAGAGAGCCCCACCATCTGGGTCTTTGGAGGGAAAAACTCCAGAGAGAAGTAATTAGTATCGGGCGGCAAAGCCGCGATCTTGTCGGTGATCTTCTCCATGACTGGACGTATAATGACCTTTCCGGAGATATGGAGGGGATTGTAGGAGGTGAAAAGAGTCAGAGAGGTGAGAGTGACGAAGTCGGGGAGAACTTTAGCAACTTAGAGGGACTGGGTGGGTTTTTCGGCCCAGCAAATCGCCCCTCCTGCGGACATCGGAGGGCCACACGGCATTGACTGAGGTGCTCATATCCCGATGTCTTTTCGAGCACAGTATACTTTTTGTATGTATCATAATCCCAAGCCATCTATCACTCTAAGCACATCATTGTGCAGGCTTGGTCGTTGTTCTGCCTCCGCCCTTACCGTACCCTGTTCGACGAGCTCCCAAGATTCAAGTCAGAGAGAAGACCAGACTCAAGATCATGGCTGGTACTGATACTGATTGACCATGGTGATCAACAGAGCTCAGGACAAACCAGCTTGGAGCTGAAATGAATCACACTGCAAACATATCAAACTACTTGAAGGTTGACGCTCCTATACTCCATCACAGTCCGGAGTCGGGACCCATTCAATCTGCGGAGCGGAGCCGAGTCCGACAGTCACAAAACTGAGAGCCATTGCATCTTGCAGAGACACGGACGACAGAGGCCGTATAGTGGATGCTTTTTCTCATTTTTGCAAAATTACCGCATCCTCCTCTCCATACTCCACGCACAGCAGAAAAATGCCTCCACGGAATCCGACATTCGCGCACCCATGCTTCCGCTTCCCGTCGCGCCTAAGAGCACCCGGTCGAAGCTATACAACACCACCAAACCCTGCGCCACCACCGCCTGCTCCCAAAGACGCCCAATCCCGCCTGCGCCGCTTCAATGACCGCCTCCCGTCTTTCCTCCGCGCCTATACAACCCCGCTGCTGAGTGCGCCTGCAACGCACATCACCTCGTTCCTTATTCTGCACGAAATAACAGCAGTTGTTCCGCTCTTCAGCCTCGTCGCTGCGTTCCACTACGGCAACTGGCTGCCTGATTTAACGTCGTACAGCGGGTTCCAAGACGGGATTCGACGGTTTGGCCGGTGGTTACGGAAGAAGGGCTGGGTGGAGGATGTTGATGCTGAGAAGGTCGCGGCGGGGACGGCTGCGGAAACAAAGGGGGTGCGCTTGGTCGTTGAATTTGCGACGGCCTATGCAGTTACGAAAGCTCTGCTACCTGTGCGGATTGCGGCTAGTGTTTGGGCGACGCCGTGGTTTGCTAGGGTTGTTTTGACGCCGGTTGGGCGCGGGGCTAGGAGATTGTTTCGAAGGTGAAAGAAAAGCTCTAATAGGCAGAGAGGTTTATAGATATAAGAGTGTAGATGGGTCATAAAGTGTTTTTTATTGGTATAAATTCTATCTCATGGCCTCCTTCCTGCTTCCGGTGCCGGAAGCGGTGTCCTAGGGGTTGCTTAGAGGAATTTATTCCTTCTCGTAGATCCAGCCGAAAGCGTTGAGCTTGTAGTTCTGGATCTCCTGGGGGGTGAACCAAAGGCCGATCTCCTTCTTGGCGTTCTCGACGCTGTCGGAGCCGTGGCAGACGTTGCGGCCGACATCGAGGGCGAAGTCACCACGGATGGTGCCGGGGGCGGAGGCAAGAGGGTTGGTAGCACCGAGGATGGCTTTTGATGATTAGCGCAGAAACCTGGCATATACGCGGCATTGGAACTTACTACGGCCGGTCTTGACGGCGTCACGGCCCTCCCAGACCATGGCGACGATGGGGCCGCTGAGCATGTCTATAATGGCATTAGTATGTAATTGGAAAGACCCGTAACTCCGTCGTTGCGAACTTACAGGTGACGAGGCCGGGGAAGAAAGGCTTCTCCTTGAGGTCGGCGTAGTGCTGCTCGAGGAGGGAGCGGGAGGGGGAGGTGAGCTTCATGGCAGCGAGCTTGAAGCTGGTGACTGTTAGCATAGCAATTGGCTTGCGATCCATTTCAGGCAAACATACCCACGGTTCTCAAAACGAGAGATGATGGGGCCAACGAGTCCACGCTGATAGTTTTGTCAGTTCAAGGTCATCATATCACCAGCCTCTCAATCCATTGGGAGACGCTGTATACGGCATGGCTGCTATATGCATACCTGGACACCGTCGGGCTTGATGGCGATGAAACTACGGCGAACAGTTAGCACGGTCAGATTGACGATGAGGGGTAAAATAGCGGCCAGACAGCCACAGAAGGGGGGAAATGGAATTGCATTGAAGATTGAAAGGAGGAAAACTCAACACTTACGTCTGCTCGCTAGACATTTTGATAGGAATTGGATCTGTAGAAGACAGGGAGGTCTGAGATGCGATTGAAGGAAGAAAGGAAGAAGCGGAAGCTGTTGAGCTGGCGAAATTCTTCCTCTTATTTCCACTTCAACCGGCCAGAGTGGGGCCCAGGAGCGCTTTTGGGAGGGGGCTTCGCGGTGCATGCCTGACAGCCTTGCAGCCTGAATGGCCAGGAGTTCTAAGGTAGGATCTTTTTGTAGCCTGACTGGTGAGGTGTCTAACCCCGGGTGTCAAGAGAGGGATAGCGCCGGTCTAACCCTGTTGGGAGCTCTCCGCCCGCACTTCATGAGGCCAGCTTGGAGCATTGATACCTAGGTAGTTGAGCTGTTATTTCTCCAGCGACGGTTGACCTCAGCTCTCGTAGATGCAGGTCACAAAAAGCGCAGTTGAGCGGATTGCTTCTTTTACGATTCTAGAGTCACTGGTGCATCTATAATCGAGCATCATGGCCCGGAGCCGGCTGTCGTTCAGCTGGACTCTGCTGTTCTCCCTTGTGATACTATTGGGATGCTTCATCATTCCTGGAGGTGAGATAAAGCTGGACAGCATATTGGATGGCTGCTGACAGATGATCCTTAGCTGCTGTCAAACATGAGAACTTCAAGAAATGCTCCCAATCGGGCTTCTGTAAGCGCAACAGAGCGTTTGCCGACGATATCTCCGCAAAGGGCCCATCCTGGAACTCCCCATACGAACTCGACTCATCGAACATACGGTTTGAAAACGGGCAATTGCAGGGTACAATTTTGAAGACGGTCTCGCCCACCGAGAAAGTGAAGCTGCCTTTGGTTATCTCCTTTCTGGAATCCGGCGTCGCACGAGTCCTTGTCGATGAAGAGAAACGTATGATCGGTGACATTGAGCTCCGCCATGGTAGCCAAGCGCGCAAGGAGCGATATAACGACGCACAATCCTGGGTTTTGGTTGGTGGACTAGAAGTTAGCAAGTCCGCAACGTTGAGCTCCGAAGCGGAGGATGGCTTCACCAAGGTTCTATACGGACCCGACAACTCCTACCAGGCCGTGATCCGCCACTCTCCGTTCTCCGTCGAATTCCAAAGGGATGGCCAAACCCACGTGCAACTGAACAACAAAGGCTACATGAACATGGAACACTGGCGGCCGAAGGTCGAGGCTCGAGAAGGTGAGCAGGACGTTCTCGGCAACCAAGAAGATGAGAGCACCTGGTGGGAAGAGACGTTTGGCGGGAACACGGATTCCAAGCCGAGAGGCCCGGAGAGTGTTGGATTGGATATCACCTTCCCCGGCTACAGCCACGTATTTGGAATTCCCGAGCATGCAGATTCTATGTCGTTGAGAGAAACTCGGTAAGCTGCTTTGGTTGCACGTCTTTACAAAGCTGACTGTGATTAGCGGAGGTTCTGGAAACCATGAAGAGCCCTATCGCCTGTACAACTCGGATGTGTTTGAATATGAGCTTAACAGCCCCATGACTCTGTACGGAGCCATTCCACTGATGCACGCACACCGTAAAGACTCGACGGTTGGTGTCTTCTGGCTCAATGCGGCCGAAACCTGGATCGATATTGTCAAGTCGAAGGCCGACACGCAAACTCATTGGTTTTCCGAGGCTGGCAGACTCGACGTTTTCGTCTTCCTGGGACCGTCGCCTCGGGAGATTAGCAAGAAGTACGGCGAGCTCACGGGTTATACTCAACTTCCCCAGCACTTCGCTATCGCGTATCACCAGTGCCGCTGGAACTACGTCACAGATGAAGATGTCAAGGAGGTTGATCGCAATTTCGACAAGTACCAGATTCCGTACGATGTCATCTGGTTGGATATTGAGTACCTCGATGACCGCAAGTACTTCACTTGGGACCCTATGACCTTCCCCAACCCGACCGGCATGGAAGAGCAGCTTGATGACTCGGAGCGTAAGCTAGTGGTCATCATCGACCCACATATCAAGAACCAGGACAAGTTTAGCATCTCGAAAGAATTGAAGAGCAGCGACCTGGCTGTCAAGAACAAGGACGGAAATATCTACGAGGGCTGGTGCTGGCCCGGTTCTTCCAACTGGGTCGACTGCTTCAACCCTGCGGCGATCAAATGGTGGATCGGCCTGTTCAAGTACGACAAGTTCAAGGGCACGCTTCCGAATGTCTTCATCTGGAACGACATGAACGAGCCTTCCGTCTTCAATGGCCCGGAAACGACGATGCCCAAGGATAACCTGCACCATGGGAACTGGGAGCACCGTGATATCCACAATGTCAACGGCATCACCTTTGTTAACGCCACTTATCAGGCGATGGTGGAGCGCAAGAAGGGCGAACTTCGCCGGCCCTTTATCCTGACCCGTTCGTATTACGCTGGCGCCCAACGCATGTCCGCGATGTGGACTGGCGATAACCAAGCCACGTGGGAGCATCTGGCGATTTCTCTTCCCATGGTCCTCAACAACGGGATTTCCGGGTTTCCATTTGCTGGAGCTGACGTCGGCGGGTTCTTCCACAACCCAAGCAAGGAGCTGCTGGCGCGGTGGTATCAAGCCGGTATCTGGTACCCATTCTTCCGCGCACACGCTCATATCGACACTCGTCGCCGTGAGCCGTACCTGATCCAGGAGCCGTTCCGTTCGATCATCACACAAGCTATTCGGCTGAGGTACCAGCTTCTCCCTGCGTGGTATACTGCCTTCCATGAAGCTTCCGTGAACGGAACGCCGATTGTTAGGCCGCAATTCTACGTCCATCCGACGGACGAGGCGGGCTTTGCGATTGATGACCAGCTGTACCTCGGTGGTACCGGTATCCTCGCGAAGCCAGTTGTCTCCGAAGAGGCAACCACCGCTGACATCTACATTGCGGACGATGAAAAGTACTACGATTATTTCGATTATACTGTATATGAAGGCGCCGGAAAGAGACACACTGTCCCGGCTCCCATGGAGAAGATACCAGTGTTGATGCAGGGCGGACATGTCATCCCGCGCAAGGACCGACCGCGCCGCAGCAGTGGCCTGATGAAGTACGACCCATACACGCTTGTGGTGGTCCTCGACAAGCAGGGGCTGGCCGAGGGCACCCTGTACGTCGACGACGGGGAGACGTTTGACTACCAGCGCGGCGGCTACATTCACCGCCACTTCCGCTTCGACGGTTCCTCTCTCTTGTCGGAGGATATCGCCACTCACGGTCCTCAGACAGCCGCATACCTCAAGACGATGGCCAGTGTCCGTGTTGAACGGGTGGTGGTGATTGATCCTCCGCGGGAGTGGCAGGAGAGGAGCAGCGTGACGGTGGTTGAGGACGGGGCCAAAGCATCGACGTCGGCTCCACTGGAGTACTTTGCCCAAGAAGCCGGCAGAGCCCCGTACGCGGTGGTGAAGAACCCCAATGTGGGGATCTCGAAGACCTGGCGGATTGAATTTTAGGCTTCATCGGGCCTGGCGTAGACTGTAGATAGAGGAAGAATATACTCCATCCAGCGCAGTTCTCCGATTGCATCTGATCTTATAGGGGTGTTTGTTGTACAGCTTGCGCGAATAATGTCACACGACCTTGACCCTTTCCAGAGGACGCCGAGACTAGGGTAACTCCGCCGCGAGATTAGCGCCATTAGTCTGACGGTTGAAGCGCGAATCAGCGACGGTGAGAGTGAGGCCCATAGAGGCTTGTTTCTTTTTGTTGGGATCAAGCGCCGGATTTGCGGCTGACTCAGCGGACGAAATAAAGGAAAGGAGCTGAGTGCAGACTGCTTGCGGAAGTCTCTTTCTCTTGTTCCTTGATTCTGTACCTGCTGTCATACTCCCGGCTACTACAATTTATTCGGAGAGCAAATGTCGGCTTGATTTTCTCGTGTTTCTCATTGGTCCCGACGCTCTTGTCCGCCTCTTACAGCCCGATCCGCGGTCCCTGAGCCTCACCGAGGAGCCGACTGCGCTCTCACGACCCTTGCATTCGACCGACACCAGGCACCATGTATATCGTGTCGCAGCTCCTCGAATATGGAGCGCCGATATTGTGCGCTATCTACACTTGCAATTGGGAGAAAATCAGCTGACCGCGCGCAATAGTCTCGTTACGTCGCCTCTAACCTCATACACGGATCAAATTCTCAGCATACACCGGAACCGAAGCTCGGCTGGGTTCTCGCTGGATATCCCGTTGATTATGCTCGTTGCGTCGATTCTCAAGTACGCCGACTGCCGCGATACAACTTCGGTTACGGAGGACGCTGACAATTGCAGGGTGTTTTACTGGTTCGGCGACTACTACTCGATTACCCTCCTCGCGCAGGCGGTCATCATGATCGGTGTACAGGTCGTGCTGCTCAAGGTCGCCTTGGACAATCGCCCGTCGCCTGGTCAGAAGAGCGGGGTGGAGCATATCCCCTTTAGCGGTGTGGGCGAGCAGGCGGGATTCGCGCGGCCGTACGATTTCTGGCAGTGGAAGAACGCGAAGCCGTACCTCTCCCCATCATTTTACCTACCTTTATGAATCGTCAGACTAACGGCGATTGGCTAGATATTGGATGTTCCTCGCCTACTTCGCCGGCGCCCTCGCCTTCGTCCACATCTTCCTCACGCCGATCTCCAGCTCCACGGCCTACATCAACTTCCTGGGCTATGTTGGCCTCGCCGTTGAAGCGATCCTCCCGTTGCCGCAGGTGATCGCGAACCACCGCTCCCGGTCGTGCAAGGGATTCCGGCTCTCGGTCTGCGCGGCGTGGATTCTCGGCGACATCATGAAGCTGAGCTATTTCTTTTCCAGCGCGGAGCCGATCCCGTGGGCATTCCGGCTGTGCGGCATGTTCCAGTGTGTCTGCGACTGTTACCTGGGAGTGCAGTTTTGGATGTATAACGGGAGGGCTGAGACGACGACGGCGACGTCGACCCCGCTGCCGACGTTGGAAGAGAAGGATATTCGGATGACTTGATGAGGCGACGACGACTAATGGCATGAGATTAATTTATGAGCATAGAGCCGGAGATTGGCAATTGCGGTGATAGATTTTCTTTTTTTCCCTCCAGGGCTTCATTATGGGATGCCGGAAACAAGCTCCGGCTGCCCCGCGTTGACCCCACCTGAGATCATGACAAACCAAACTGAATCTGTATATTAGCAACACTACAGTACCTACAAATAATATTTAATCCTTCACCTCGAAACCTCATCCATCCGTCAACCTTAACACCTAGAAATGGCTTCAGAACGCCCTACCCTCCGAATCGGCTATGTGCCAGGTATGCCCGTCCAAACCCCCTCCATAACCAGACCACCCACTAATAATGAATGAATCCAAAAAAAAAGAACACTACCTAACCCCCCTCCACCTCGCCCTCTCCACCAAGGCAGAAAGCCTCCCCTACGTCCTCCAACCAATCCCCTTCCCCTCCGGCACCGGCCACATGATCACCTCCCTCCGCACCGGCACCATCGACCTCGCCATCGGCCTCACAGAAGGCTGGGTCGCGGGGCTAGTCGGCAAGCAGGCGCCGCCGGCCGCCGAAGCAGGCGGATACAAGGTCGTGGGCTCGTGGGTCGAGACGCCGCTGCGGTGGGCGATTGTTACGGGGCGGGACCGGGATGGGATTCGTGAGGTGGGGGATTTGGTAGCTGCGTCTGGGTCTGGGCCTGGGGGGAATGAAGGGAAAGGGAAGGGAAGGGTCGGGGTGTCGAGACTCGGGAGCGGATCGCATATTATGTCGTTTGTGCTTGCGCAGCGGGAGGGGTGGGATGCTGCAAATGGAGATGATGGGAAAAGTCTGGAGCCGGTGGTTCTGGGCCCGTTTGCGAATCTTCGGGATGGGGTTTGCGCGAAGACGAGCAGCGGTGGTGGTGGGGAGGCGCAGGCGGATTTCTTCATGTGGGAGCATTTCACCACGAAGCCGTTCTTCCAGGCCAATGCCGGATCCTCTGGGACTGGGAAGGAGGAAGTCCCGCTGAAGAAAATCGGAGAAATCTTCACCCCCTGGCCGTCGTGGATGATCGTCGCGTCGAATACGGTCTTCCCTGATCCGGCGAACGACGAGCGGCTGAGTCGGCTCTTCGAGGTGCTGGATGAGGGGATCGGTGCCTTCCGGAGGGATACCGAGCGGGTGGTGTCGCTTCTGGGGAGTGGGGAGCTGGGGTGTCATTATGGGGAGGAGGATGCGAGGGAGTGGTTGAAGGATGTGAGGTTTGCGGAGGGGACGAGGGGGGTGGATGGCGAGGTTATTGGCGGGGTGGTGGATGTGTTGAAGGTTGCGGGGGTGATTGATGAGGGTGTTGAGAGGGGGGATGCCGTGCAGAGGGTTGTGGGGGTGAAGCGTGGTTAAGTTTTCTCCTATCTTATATGATGTTGAGGTGGTGCTTTAGGTTAGCTTAGGGCATGTATCGCTTTGAAGGTACATTACCTGATATGTAGCCATATGAATATCAGAATAAGAACTACACCACAGCATCATATACTTCTACCCTGTACCTTAGACAGCCTGCAAATACCTTATCCTATCCATCTTCAAGGCACCCAAATCTCACCCAGTCTCCAAATCCCTTTATATATCGTATATTTGTTGATACTAATATTATACTATATAATACTCTTACCAGCCAGCTGCAGTAACATAGCATATCTATGGTCTGAATCCATCATCACCATATATACTACCTTGGTCCATATCCGTATCAATCCATATCATATCATCCGACGTGGACTGCATCAGTTGCACATACGAATGTGCATCATATGAATATGCATCCCCAATCCATGAGTTACATACCCCGCATATAAGTCCTAGGGAAAACTAAAGCATCTAAGCCTTCACCCTCTCCCAAATCATCTCCATATCATCGCCCATGGCGCGCTCAGCCTCCTTCTTCAGCTCGCGGACATTCAGCGAGCGCTTGGCGACTGCAGCGGCCATTTCTTCGCGGGCGAGCTCGACTGTGGTTGTTAGTTAGTTATATTATTTATATTTATAATATATATCATAGGAAGAAGAGGAAACGTACCATGTCCATAAACAGCAGCCCTCTTCCCACTAAACATCGCATGGGGCACATTAGTGCTCCCATCGGAATTGGCATCGCCGACAGCAAACACACCCGCCAAGCTGGTCCGCATGCCCGAGTACGACGAGGTATCGATCTTGCCGTCCTTATCCATCTTCAACCCCATGTCCCGGGGGAGAGTGGAGCGCTGAGCGGTGCCGAAGTTGGTAAGGAAGGCGTTGCGAACAACGGGCTCGCCCTCGGTGAAGTGAATACGGAAGACATCGATCTGCATATCGCCGGCCTCGTTTGTGTGCTCGCCGCCATCCTGCAGACGCTCGATGGAGGTGATGGTGCGGTTGTCGATGCGGACGTTGTAAGCGTCCATCTGGGCCTTCCACTCCGGGTAGTCTTCTTCGAGAGCGGCGATCTCGGGCTGCGTGTAGGAGCCGTTGACGAAGGCGATGATGTCGTTGTTGAGCGTGGCCATCTCCTGCACGGAGGAGACGATGTGGGAGAGCGTGCCGAGGATGCCGAAGGGTTGGTCGCGGTGCTCGAAGCCATCGCACCACGGGCACCAGAAGATGCCCTTGCCGAAGAAGTCGGAGAGGCCTGGGGTGGCCGGGAGGACGTCGACGACGCCGGTGGCGAGGACGACCTTGCGGGTTGTGTAGTTGTGGCCGGTGGAGTCGATGGCCGTGAAGAAGGTGCTGCCGGTGGTGTTGCGGGGCGTGATGGAGACGATGGCGTTGTCGATGAAGGTGGCGGTGTTGTTGTATTTGGAGGTGATTTGCTGGCGTGCTGCGTTGCGGAAGACGGCGGGGGGTGTGCCTTTTCGTTATTAGCTCTTGTATGTTGAATTAGATAGGGTTATATGGAAAGGGATACCGTCGTTGCCGATGACATCGTGCATCTCGCGGGTCGGATCATTGCGGTACTGGTGCGAGTCGAAGAGGGCGGTCTTGCGACGCACACGCGAGAGACCGCTCATCACGCTGAGCCCGGCTGGCCCGCCGCCGACGACAATGACATCGTAGTCGGTTTTGGGGATGGCGGCCGTGACAGAGGCCGTTAGGGCTAGGGTGACGGCGAGGAGCTTGGAGAGGATGGCCATCTTGACTACTGACTCGGGAGTTGGGACTTGTCGAGCACAATGGGAGTGAAATCAGGTACAGGTGAGAGAGCAGGCTATATATGTTATGACTTGCCTTACAAGGCCAGACTCCAGAGGATGACTGACGTACGGGGTAGTCTACGGTAGGTGGGTACGTGTTGCAAGTTGTTGTCGGGCGCTCGACAAGCGGATTTCCGAGAAAAGCCAGGCAATCCAGGAAAGCCGGCAAGCAGCTGCAAGATTGGATCGTGATGTGCAGGAGTGGAGTCGTGGAGGATATAGCAAGGTGGAGGAGTGGTTGATGGCTTCAATAGTTCATGCGCCTTGTAGATCTCGGGACGGCGAGCTGACTACTCAGGAGTCAATACTACGTAGGAGGAGAACTAGAATCTGGATAGGAAGTACTCTACCAGTGCAGACGAGCAACTAGACTACAAACTACGTAGCTTGGAATAATGAATGATGCAGGTACCGATTCGAAATCTGTGAGGAGTAGCCCTGGACAGCAGAATCTGCAAGGTCATGACACTATCCACACCGCAAGAATGTAACCATCCCTTAACATTTCGGGGGTATGGTCCAACTCACTACACTACCCCATTCTGTATGTATGACTATGACTATGAGTATGAAATCGATCATGCTCTCAGATCTGGAATCCGGAATCCAGAACCAGAATCCGAGCCTGCAGCGTGCAGATCCACGCCCCAGAAAGGACCGATCTTCCTGTGGATCCAGAGACGAAGGAAGGAGGTCCAAGTGCAAGAGCAAGCTGGAGACTGGAGTCCGGTTGCTGGGTCCCTTGTTGTTGGTCGTTCTTGTTCTTGTCCTTGTCCTTGATCTTGTTCTTTATGCTGCTGCTGCTGCGTTGGTGTTGGCGTTGACGTGGACATCAACGTGGACCCGGATAGGCCCGTGAGTTACTAGTAGGAGTAGGAGTAGTGGTAGGCTGAGTCTGGCTCTGCCCTCCAGCTCCCTACTCCTGATTAAATATTGATTATCATTCTGCCTGCACCTGCTCGGGTCCTGCGTGGAGTTACCGTGCTAGACTCCCCCTTTCCATCCCCATCCCCATCCCCATCCCCAACTCCTCCTCCACCCTCAAGAGCCCTCCTCACCCCCTATTCGCATAACCCTGCCTAACATCCCACACCTCATCACCCGCCAAATCTCTCAAACCCCCTACGGACCCGGATAACTCTCTCCAGCTTGTCCGCAGGGAGGTACCCCGTGCCGCCGGCGTCCACGTCCGCCGGAACACCCGGGAAGAAAAAATCTCGACATTTTTCTCTTTATTCCTGCTCTCGACCATCGCCCAGGTATTCCATTTCTTGAAATTAGAAAGAGTTCTGATCTTGCGCTGCACCTTTTCTTTTCTTTTCTTTTCTTTTTCTTTTTCTTTTCTTTTTTTTTTTTCTTTTGGACCCTCAATTGTCCGACAGGAAGAACTCCCATTGTCGTTTTTCCAAGAGTTGCAAACAGGATTGGTTTGAGGGGGATACCAAG